>SKCR01033973.1:0-42145 GCA_019454045.1 Zanthoxylum bungeanum | reverse complement strand
CTTGCTCGTAATGACAGATTATTACTCGAAATGGATAGAGGCAGAAGCTTATGCCAGGGTGCGCGACAAGGAGGTTCAAACGTTCATATGGAAGAATATCATATGTCGATTCGGCATACCAAAGGAAATTGTAACGGACAATGGCTCACAATTCATTAGCCATCATTTTCAAAATTTTTGCAGGAACTGGGGCATCAAGTTGAACTTTTCCACGCCACGCTTTCCACAATCAAATGGTCAAGCAGAGTCGTCTAATAAGACAATCATTAACACGATGAAGAAGAGATTGGAGAAGGCTAAAGGCGCATGGGCGGAAGAATTACCAGGAGTCTTGTGGTCATATCGTACTACGACCAGATCTTCAACAGGCGAAACTCCTTTCGCCTTGGCTTTTGGTACGGAAGCAGTAATTCCAACAGAGGAACTCATCCCTTCTGCACGATGCCAATGGCTCGACGATGAAAGTAATCAACAACTGATGAACTTCAATCTCGACACGATTGATGAGACAAGAGACAACGCATCCATTCGACTGGCTGCTTATCGACAGAAAATCTCTAAGTACTTCAACAAAAATGTCAGGACTCGGACATTCAATTCTGGAGACTGGGTCCTACGTAGAGTGTTTCAGAACACGAAGGAAGATGGAGATGGGAAATTGGGCCCTAATTGGGAAGGCCCTTATCTAATAACTGGGGTGGTTGGCAAAGGAGCTTACAAGTTACAGACATTGGAAGGAAATCCGGTGCGCAATAGTTGGAATGCAATGCACCTCAAGAAGTTTATCCGGTAACATTCATGCTTAAGTTGTTTGTTCTATACCAATTTACTTTTAGAATAGTCGTACTGTTAGTAGAAAAGGCGATTGTAGTGATTATTCGACAAGTTGCAATAAAAGTTGTTCATTGGACCCTTGCTCCATTCAATTTGAAATAACTCCATCCTGTTTGAAATAAACGACTCCCAACGTCGTATATATACATAACGTCAATTGTTCAAAATACAATTTTCACAACATTTGGTGTTAATTAGAAACTTTACAAACAAAGTTCTAGTTAAGTGCCATTCAGTTTAGGGATTATCCCTTTCTGCGCCAGTCGTTGTGTCCGTAGCGACAACGACGTCTCCCTCAAACTCCACAATCATAGCCTCCGGCTGATCTGCCACTTGTCCAATTATTTCTTCTTCTTTCCCTTGCTCTACTTCCTTCAACGCCTCCACATTAAGAGGATCAGGCGCGGCTTCCTCTCTCTCAATATCCACCTCGGCTCTAGTTTCTTCTTCTTCCTCTTCCGACGACGATTGAATTCCTGCAGAACGCCTTTCATACGCCCGAATCCATTTCTCTGGCTTCCAGTCGACATTCTTTCCTTCAACGTACTCCTTCATCAAATCATATCTATTTTTCAGCATTGACTCTACGACGATGTCTTCCATTTGCTCCAAAAGCATCTCATTTTCCTTCTTCACATTTGCAAAACCTTCTTTGTAACCTTCAATAGTCATTTCAGCAGTTTCTTTCTCTAATTTCAGAGTGGCCTTCGTCTCTTTTAACTCCCTCTCCAGAACTTTCTCTTTCCTCTGCGATGCGAGTAGTCCCGATCTGAGCTCAGACGACTCTTTCTTGGCTGTCGATAATGACTTCTCCAACTCCTTCACCCTCCTTTGATTAGACTCGGCGTTCTTTCGTAGAAATAAACTGCACTCCAAAGCCTAAAAACCGTTTAAGTTAGAATTTCATTCGACAAAAAAAAAAAATAAAAAAAAAATAAAAACTCACTTGGTAGTTCAAAGATATGGCTTTCCTCATAGCTTCTGTTGGCCCAATCTGCGCTAATCTTACCTCGTCGCCTTGGAGTAGGAGTCCATCGACGAATGAATCAATACTTGAAGGGTCCGAGATGGCGGTCGACTCCTTTGGGACTTTCAGAATTAGGGTGTCTGTATCTTCATCAGTCTCCACCTCTGTGATAGCCTTTCTCTTCTTCCCAGACGACGGAGTTATTTCAGCCGACCTACCTTTTTCCTCGACTCCGGCCCCTGAAACTACCTCTCGGGGCTGAGATTCAGTTCCCCTTTCAACCTCAGTCTCTCTCTTTTTCATCTTTCTTGACTTTCTACGGTTCTTCATTTCATCGAGTGATGCGACTGTGAATGGGCCCGTCATCATTTCCTCTGCGCACAAAAATTCTTCAGTTTTTAGGGGCTCTCGATATTTGTTCACTCCATACAAATTTCGAATCGACCACCTACAGTTTATCACAGCCAAGACGTTGTTAGTAGGGGCCAGAATTTTACCTTCTTCGCGCTGATAAACCTCCTTCCACAGCGGGGTCGCCCTCAGTCTACCTTCTTCTAGAACAGCTTTACACTGTCTTACCTCGTCTGACAGAGATAGGATTGCTTTAACGTTTGAGGTGGACCGAACGGTTGAAATGAACGACTTGTTATGTAGAGGATCTGCAAGCGACAAGTACGCGGTTAATAAAAAATATATAAGGGCTAATATTCTAGGGGTTTAGAATTCAAAAAAGGACGTTACTCACTCGACAAACACCAGAACTCTGGGATTCGACCAGCCCCTGTCAAACCAAATATACCCTCACCCCTTGCGAAGAAGTAGTAGGACTGCCAGTTTCCCCTATCATTAGTCGGCAACCCAATAACTAGAGGCTTCCTTCTTTGTCGAAGGATCATTGTATATCTCCCCTTCTCTTTCAGATGCTCCTTTATGTAATATGTCTCTAGAACATCGTTAACCTCGAAGAGTACACCCAACTCGAAGGCTAAGCACTCAATCGACAATAGAATCCTCCATGCGTTTGGCATCAATTGAGACGGAGCAATTTCAAAATGGTTCAACACTTCCCAGACTAGTCTGGGGATGGGAAACCTCAATCCTACTTTAAACGGACGAACGTAGAAACCTATCCACCCCGGAACCTTGTAATCGATTCTCTCAGACGACGAAGGTACTCGGAGTTCTAGTGACTCAGGAAATCTATACATACAACTGAGTTCCCTCAGCATTTTCCCAGTCATACGACTAGCAGGATTCCTGGATAATAAGTTGGTAGGCTCACTGGTACAAGGAAAGTCACTCGGCTCCTCAATTGCAGGAATTGATCTTAGAGGTATTGCCTCAGTAGGTGTCTCCCGAGGAGACATCGCCAGGGTAACTACACCTTTCTCAATCAGTTTCTCGTACGACCACTCTTTGTACGTTACCTCCTCCTCAGTTTCACTCGATGATTCGACATAACTATCTATTTTGGCTCCCAAGCTACCTAAAGACTCTCCACTCGACATTGTCCAAACGACAAGCATACAAACAATTAAACTCTCTAGTAATTACCCCCGAAGATCAAAAACCACAAACACGATCCTAAAGCTAAACACACTAACCCAAGATCAAACACCCAAGTAACCTAAGAACAGCTTGAATATCGCAATGAATGCTTAAAGGAATTGAAGAACAAGAGGAAGTTAGCGAAGAATACCTTGAGAAACACTTGAGAGCTCTCCTTACTCGACTTTCCAAATGAGGAGAAGTGAAACGCCCATACCCCTTTTATACACCCACACTCATTTTGGCGCCAATATTCCCGCCAAAACTCCTCGTAATCCGCGATAGGGTTTGCTCTAAATGACAGTTGAACCGGGACAAAGTATTACGGCATGGAGAATGTCGAACTGGGAACATCCCCTGATGATTCATGTCGAGTCAGATTTGTATTATACAAATCACTCGTCCGATACGACATAGTCGAGTGAAATAACTCCTGAACCACCTCAAGGTTCAGTCGACAGGGGACATCCCCCAAGTAACTCATGTCGAGTTACATCGGAGACATGGTATTCACTCGTCCGATACGACAGTGTCGAGTGAAATCACTCCTGAACCACCTCAAGGTTCAGTCGACAGGGGACATCCCCCAAGTAACTCATGTCGAGTTATATCTGAGACATGATATTCACTCGTCCGATACGACAGTGTCGAGTGAAATCACTCCTGAACCACCTCAAGGTTCAGTCGACAGGGGACATCCCCCAAGTAACTCATGTCGAGTTACATCGGAGACATGGTATTCACTCGTCCGATACGACAGTGTCGAGTGAAATCACTCCTGAACCACCTCAAGGTTCAGTCGACAGGGGACATCCCCCAAGTAACTCATGTCGAGTTATATCTGAGTCATGGTATTCACTCGTCCGATACGACAGTGTCGAGTGAAATCACTCCTGAACCACCTCAAGGTTCAGTCGACAGGGGACATCCCCCAAGTAACTCATGTCGAGTTATATCTGAGTCATGGTATTCACTCGTCCGATACGACAGTGTCGAGTGAAATCACTCCTGAACCACCTCAAGGTTCAGTCGACAGGGGACATCCCCCAAGTAGTAGCTCATGTCGAGTTATCTCTGAGTTATGGTATTCACTCGTCCGATACGACAGTGTCGAGTGAAATCACACCTGAACCACCTCAAGGTTCAGTCGACAGGGGACATCCCCCAAATAACTCATGTCGAGTTATCTCTGAGTTATGGTATTCACTCGTCCGATACGACAATATCGAGTGAAAATCGCCCATGAATCACTTCCTGGTTCAGTCGACAGGGGACATCCCCCAGATTGACTCATGACGAGTCAGATGAAATTTGCTACTCACTCTTCTCATACGACAATGTCGAGTGAAAATCGCCCCTGAACCACTTCCCGGTTCAGTCGACAAGGGACACCCCCCAGATCGACTCATGACGAGTCAAATGAATTGTGCAATTCGCTCTTCTCATACGACATGTCGAGTGATAATTGCCCCTGAACCATTTTTCGGTTCAGTGGACAGGGGACATCCCCCAGTTTGACAGTCAACGGGATGAATCCAGATAACAAATGTCGAGTCAGATGGTATTGTGTGAAAATTGTCGGGTGAAAATTGTCCCTGAACAATTTCTCGGTTCAGTCGACAGGGGACATCCCCCAGTTCGATTCATGTAGAGTCAAAAGTTGAAGTCTTACGGACTAAGCCAACAGGACATACCCGTTTAACTCACGTCGAGTCAAATATAGGCACTGATATCCACTCTTCATACGACCAAGTCGGGTAAAAGCCTGAGGGGTCATCCCCACAGAATCTGTGTCAATTCCAGATCAGAATATGATAACCACATCTCATACGAATGTGTCAAATAAAGCTCCTCCCAAATATACAGTTTGGTCAACCAGAGACCCCCATCTTCCTCGACAGAACGAAGGGCATTCCCAATTCACACGACATATTAAAAAGTGGATTCAATCATGCTTAATATGGATTTGGGGTTTACCCCAACCAAGGATAAACCCATGGCATTTCATTTGCACTCTGCAACACCCAAATCAAATTTATTCCTAAATCATCGTGGTACAGACGTATAAAGCTACTCATAAAGATTCATACGACATGACGGATACTCTTCAAGCCTAGGACTACCAGACTTGGAGAGTAGGGGACAAACTGTTTGGGCCAAAATTGACCCAAGGGCAAAAACGACATCTCACGACGAAGCCAAAAGCCCATCAACCGATTGAGCCCATACCTAAAGATGTTATGCATATCAACGGACACCAGTTACAAAGCTAATATAAAAGAAACAGACACATAAATGTGGCCATTAAGATCGAGAGTTATGGGAAGAAGATGAGATCTTCAGTTATCTATCATGAAATATCTGAATTAAACCCTCAATAAAGTCGACTCCAACGGGCAGATTCACGGGGAGAAGCCTATAAAAGAAGAAAGGAAAGACAAGATCAGGGATGGAAAAGCATTAGACACGGAATATCTAGACATTTCTACGATTGACCGCCCTCACGGCCCACAAACCTAGATTAAGGTATATATCAGACCTTAATTTATTTATCTTACTTCATCACTACATAGGCTAACTTGAGCGTCGGAGTGCACACGGTCCCCACCACACCGGTGGGCAGATCACTCCTTATTCGCTTTATTTATTTTGCAGGATTCAATCGCGCCCTACAGAAAGAAAATCTCGATTGTGGCCTTGATCTAAATCTGCGTCCACAATGATATTTCAATGAAATAAAAGAAAGATAATTATAATAAATTCCCGAGCCAGATTAGGAAAAAGTAAGTAGGTAAGAAACAAGATATTTAAATAGCGCAGCAGAAACGTAATGGATTTTGATTTGATGATTGGGAATATAGAAACTTGGCAAGTATATTATGAATATACGAAAAGATCAACAGTAAACAGGATATGAAGCATGAAGACCAGATTAAAAGAAATTAATAGTAGGGTTGCATATTTGTTTAAAAGGTTTAAGAGCATAGACTAGCTTAAGTTGATGACAAAACAAAATTCAGAAATTATGATTGATTGTAGCTCAATGAATGGGCATAGTTACTTACTGAGTCTTATGACTCACACCACAACAGTTTGTTTGAGTTTTGCAGGTTGGGTCGACCACAGACACTAGAGCTTGAGGAGCCGGATAGCAGCGTGTTAGAAAGTTATGACCCATAGCGTCACTGTTTGTAAAAGACATTGTGTTTTTTTGTACAAAATTAACTATGTAGTAATGAAATTGCCTTTTACTGTTTAGTAATTTATTTACTTTTATATTCAAATGGTAAAAGTCCATATGATTAGTTCCGGATTGAGATGATATGAGACAGTATCAATCCATAAAGGTTTAATCATTAAGTATTCCTAGTCGTAGTATTATCGAGACTGGACATCGATAATGCAGAATAGACTAGTATTGCACTTGTGCGCGTTGTGAGGGCATAACAGCATAGTTCTCATATGTTTAAGTATTGGATACTTATGCGAGTGCGATAGAAGGTTGTGTTTTACCGATGGTACGGAAAACAGCTTCGCTCTGGATAGACCCCGCGGAATCCCATTGGTAGTATGTATATGTGTCTATGGGAGTCCGCTTCAGGGTAGGTGTATTTGGTCTTAACCTGAGACTTGCATCGCTAGTACTTGCGACAATCGGTAAACTTTGGTTTTGGTCATCCAGGGCTTTAACAGGTTCTGTGTACGCCTCTACTGGGTTTATTGAGAATCGTAGTGTATTGGGTGTGATGTCGATATGGAAGTATCACTTCAGACATATGGAGATGATGATCGCGCAGGGATACAGAACTTGTTCTCTATAAAGGTTGCCACCGTCGGGATAATATGCAAGGTCAGGATTATCCGATTCAAAGAGACTAGTTGTTTGATATCCGATATGTGCTTCGTATGGGGCAGACACTTTTCCAGCCCCAGGCCTTGCACGTGATCATCCGATACTGGATCGGTATACACAATACTATGTATATTACGCCTGACATAGATCCTTTTATTCCTGTAAGGATATTTCCGGAGAATTGGGTAGGCATGGCGCTTTGCTAGAAGCCAACCTTGTCTTGTAAATCGGTAAAACGTAGTACTTGGTACGTACGTATTCGGATAGTTCGACGACCGTATTTACTACCAACATATCCGGGGATCTCATGGGTCACTTCCCAATGATTCACCGATGACGTATGACTCGCACTTAATTAATCTGGGATTAATTCGATGAGAGAGAAAATTAATCTGGGATTAATTACGGAGATATTTTATCTGGGATAAAATATCGTCTAAAGAGAGAGAACAATTAATTTAGAATTAATCGAGTAAATTAATATATTCGATATATTAAACGAAATTAGATTTCGACGCGGAATTAAAATTAGATTTTAATTCGGGCGAACGAATTAATTTAGAATTAATTCGTTAGCGATGTGAATAGTGATTTCGCTAGGCGTAATCATTTAATTACGATGCAACGGAAAATTCGCTAATTAGGAATTAGCGAACCCGAGCCCGAGAGTGATTGCGAGCGCATTCGCATTTCGAATTCGAGTGCGGCACGCAAGTCACGGCAAGCATCAAATCATTAGTCGCATCAAATGTCAAATCGCTAGTCACTTCAAGCGTCAAATCACTTGTCACTTTGAGAGATGTGACTTGACAACTTGATTGACTTGATATGACTTGATGGACATTGATGTTGGAGTGTGGAACACTCAAGGTGTTTAAAGTTGATTAATTTGACTTTTTGAAAGTTAAAATAAATGGTAAATCATTTATTTAATTTTGGAAAATATAAAAGTAAATGATTTACACATTTTGAAACAACCTAACACACTTTTTCTCTCCTTCTCTCATCTTCTTCCTCACGCCCATTTGGCCAAAATTTGCTCACTGGTTTGCCTTAAAAACGTGAGCAGTGGGAAGCTTTAGGGCTTGATTTTGTGGCAAAATCAAGAAGAGCTAGCACTCCGATACACATGCAAAGGTGATAGGTAACTTTACCCATAAGCCGGGAACCTTTTGATTCAAGCTTGGAGCTCAAAATCATCAACCAAAACTGAAATTTTTGGACAGTGGACTGCACTGCTGGGCGCCACTTTGGAGGAGCAAAATAATTTTGTTTTGTTGCCGTATCGTCTCAACCAATCGATGTGAGTATTCCGCTATCTCCGTTGATGTATTCACAATTATTTTTCATGCTTATATTGATATTGGGACCCTAATAGAAACCAACAATGGCATCAAGAGCCTAGGTTTGAGCATGAAAATAATTAGGGCTTAAAATTGGGTAAACTTGTGTTGAGCATGATTTGAATGAATTGGATGTTTGAGTATGCTTATAACATGTTTAAATGAAGATTGATTGGATCAATTTCAAGAAAATGGTTTGGAACAAATTTTCCCCAATATACTTACATTGGCCGAATGTTAAGAGCCCTAATTGGTCTTGGAATTTTGATTTTTGGACATTGGATGTGTTGGAAATCATTCGGGATGTGGATTTAATGTCGATTGTGTAATTAATTGGATTGAATTCAAATCGGACAAAATTAACTCCCTTGGCCGAGACTTAATGAAGCATGAATGGGTTTGATTTTTGTCAAAATATGTTGGACATGTGATGATAATGATTAGCATGATTAATTGGACAAATTTGATGTTTTGGAAATATTGATTTGGGTGATTAATCATAATATACACTTAAGGTTAATTAAATATGAAATTGGATTTTATGAATTTAATTAATTGGGCCTTAAATTGGATTTGGGCTTTTAAAGTTGTTATTGGGCTTATTGGGCTTTGTTGTACAAAGTAGGGTTTAGGCAAATTGGATTGGATCCAATTGGGCCCAAAACCGCATCCATAAAGCCCAAATGCGATTTAATGAACCTTTAAAGTTTAATTGGGTCTAATGGGCCTAAATTGATTTCCGGGCTTATGGGGTAACTCCTTGATTGGGCTTTGGTTGCCGAAGCCCATGCCTTAAAGAAATTAATTAAAAGCCCATTGGACTTGAATTAAATTGACGTTGGACGTTAATCGGGCTTTGGGACCCGTGACGATTGAATTTGGAATTTAAGTCGTAAAAAGTTTATTAATAAAGTGTAATATTTAATTTGGAATTAAATAATGAATTAGTATTAAAAACATATTAAATTGGATTTAATGTTGTAGTTTAATTTAATTCGAGAATTCGTACTTTGAGTACTTATTTGCAAAACGAGTTTGGCTCGATCAAAATCAAATCGTTGTTTGAACATTGGATGATCACTAATTATCAGATTAATTAATTTGATTAGATTGATTGATAACATGCTTGTGTGAATACATGGTTGTGATGAATGAATAATGCATATCGGATGGATATTAGTCGGGTGGGGCAATTTTGGAAATTGTTGTAATAAATTTGATTTATTAAATTGGACCTGCGTGTCCAGCCTTATCACCTCCATATTCTTTGTATTCTCTTCTCACCTATTCCCCTCAATGCAAATGAGGTTTCTTTAGAAGTGTAGTGTAACGGGTAGAAGTAATACAAGTGCTAGCTTGAGAGAGAAAGGGAGAGATTTGATCTAGGATCAATGTGTTAAGTATCCATCCGATATCATTATTATTTATTTTCATACTCGCTTTATTATGTGTTTAGAATGCATGTTTAAGGGTGTATGATGATGAGACCTAACAAAGATAATTAATTGGTTGCCAATTACGCGAAAAACCCTCAAATAAATATTAAGCGATTTTTCCTTCCGTTGAGTGATTCTTACTCAAGATCCAAAATTGGCATTGGTTTGTTGGCCAAAGTCAAGGCCTTTGTCAATTGCGGATGTGTTTGAATCATGAGAGTTTTGTACCATATCGGTGTCTTGTCCAAGTTGTGATTTGTTGGCCAAAGTCAAGATCACTTCTTGTCCATCGACATTGATTACGAAACTTTCCATGTCAATGGGTCTCGCTTAACTGGAATCATTAAGCTTGTTGTGCCAAAGCCAAGGCTTAGTTGATTCAGAGGAAATAGGTTAGGAAATACATTGGATGTATTGGCATATATATTGTATATATGTTTCGGACTTGGACGTCCACCTACCGGATCTAGGAATTGGATGAGATCCAATTGATCTTCGAGATCTACCTAGTTAAATATCATACAGCTTGTTGGCCAAAGTCAAAGTTGTGCGTTATTTAACGGGATCCTAGCCCACTAGGAAACTGGGTTTCCCGAGTACTCGACAGAGGGTTAGAGGCTCGCCGAAAAATAGTGGGAGGCTAGTATTGAATTTGCAATTTCATTCAGATACTTAGCTTTACGCGCTTTCAAATTATTTCGTCAAAATTATTTTATTAGTTGGACTAATATAATGTTATTTTTCTTGTAACAGTTTCACTGTACCCATAAATCGTTGACTAGATAGTTGGACTATTGTAGTCAAGATGACTGGAAAAGGAAATGCCCGAGACATAATCATGGGTGAGAATGTCTTCAAGGGCACAAACTTTGCAGATTGGGAAATGAACCTAAGGATTGTCCTTGGTTCTGAGAGGTTGTTATATACGATACATAGACCTCTTGGGCCTAAGCCCAAACCTGATGAGCTACTTGAGCTGGAGCTTTGGAAGACTCACAGCGATGATTGTGATACAGCTCAGTCAATCATGCTTGCTGCTATGACTCAGCATTTCCGTCGACAAAATAGGGACTTGGATCCTTATAACATGTTGGCGAGGTTGCAAGATCTTCATCGATCTAACAAGAGATCGCAAAGATATGAGTTGGTTAAGAAGCTCTTCCGATCACGCATGTCAGAAGGCATGTCTGTTGAGACCCATGTGGCACAGATGATTGCTGACATAGATGAGTTGGCAGAGATGGGGATAGTCTTTGAGGCTGAGATTACAGTAGATATGATCTTACAATCTCTCCCCGATTCCTGGAAGCAGTTCATCATAAACTACAATTTGATGAACACTGAGGATACTCTTGGAGAGTTATTATCAATCCTCAAGGAAGCTGAGAAGGAGCTTCTTAAGGGCAGCAAGCGTGAGGCGCACTTCGCTTCGACATCTCAGACGCCGAGGGCTGGGCCCAAGGCGACTGGAGGTGTGAAGAAGAATAAGCATAAGCGCAAGGGCAAGGCTAAATCGTCAAAGGCTTCTGGGAAGCCAAAGGACAAATCTCAGGATGTTTGCCTACAGTGCGGCAAGCGGGGTCACTGGAAGCGTGACTGCCGCGAGTACAAGGCGCTCCAGAAGGAGATAAAGGCGGGCAAGGCACCGGCCTCAGGTATGTTTGTTATTGAAATAAACATGACTACTTCTAGTTTTAAAAATTGGATTTTTGATTCTGGTTGTGGTACTCATATATGTACTGATGTGCAGGATCTGCAGATTAGCAGGAGACTGGCTTCAGGGGAGATTGATCTGCATGTTGGAATGGGACACCTGTTGCTGTTTTGGCCGTGGGCACTTTTGTTTTGGAACTGCCCCCGGGGCATGTACTTGAACTTAATGACTGTTATTATGTACCTAGTTTGACTAGAAATATTATTTCTGTATCTATGTTAACCCAATGTGGGTATACTTTTGTATTTCGAAACACTGGGTGTTACTTATATAAAAATGATGTAGAAATTTGCACTGTTGTTGCAAATAATGGTCTTTATATTTTAAATATAAATTTATCTCCAACATATAATATAACAAACAAAAGGCTCAAAATGAGTAACAAAGATGAAACTTATATGTGGCACTGTCGTCTGGGACACATAAATAAGACTCGCATATCCACACTTTCGAAGTGTGGGTACTTGGACGGATTTGATCCAAATTCATATGACGTCTGCGAATCTTGCTTATTAGGCAAAATGCCTAAATCACCTTTTAGCGGTAAAGGTGAACGCGCCACCGAACTGTTAGCCCTCGTTCATAGTGACGTATGTGGGCCCATGTCTAGCTAGGCTAGAGGTGGATACGAATACTTCGTAACCTTTACGGATGATGCATCACGTTATGGTTATGTGTATCTTATGAGACACAAGTCGGAAACTTTTGAAAAATTCAAAGAGTTTCGACACGAAGTTGAAAAACAGACCGGCAAGAGTATAAAGACATTACGGTCGGACCGTGGTGGCGAATACTTGAGCAACGAGTTTCTAGATTACTTGAAAGAATATGGTATTCTTTCACAGTGGACTCCTCATGGAACACCGCAATTAAACGGTGTGTCCGAACGGAGAAACCGAACTTTGTTGGACATGGTTAGGTCTATGATGAGTCGCACTGAGCTACCTATTTCCTTTTGGGGATATGCATTAAACAGTGCAATTCTTATTTTGAATAAGGTTCCGTCAAAGTCTGTTCAACAGACACCATATGAGATATAGACAGGAAAGAAACCGGGTTTCTCATTCCTGAAGATTTGGGCATGCTGGGCATACGTCAAACGTTTGGAAGGTACCAAACTTGAACCCAAATCGGATAAATGCCTATTCGTAGGATATCCTAGGGAAACCAAAGGATATTACTTCTATCACCCACGAGAGAACAAAGTATTTGTTGCTCTACATGCGGTTTTCCTTGAGAGGGAATTCCTAAATGCAGTGGTTAGTGGGAGGAAAGTAGAACTCGATGAAAATCGGAGTGATACTGTTCCTGGCATTGAATCCTCAACGGAACATGAACGGTCCATCCGGGATGAGACTGTACCACCATCTTCTCTTACACAAGGACCGCGTAGGTCGGAGAGAGTCAGGAAACAACCTGAGAGGTATGGGTTTCTGATCTCACCTCATGTATATATTAATCTTATTGAGGATAACGAACCAGCTACGTATGAGGAAGCGATACAAGATATCGATTCCGCTTTATGGCAAGAAGCCATGAAGTCCGAAATGGATTCCATGTACACCAACCAAGTTTGGACACTGGTTGATGCACCAGAAGGCGTAAAGCCTATTGGATGCAAATGGGTCTTCAAGAAGAAGACCGACATGGATGGCAACATACAAACGTACAAAGCTAGGCTTGTAGCGAAGGGGTATCGTCAACGACATGGTGTCGATTACGACGAAACTTTCTCACCCGTTGCCATGATTAAATCCATTCGGATAATGCTTGCTATAGTTACATATTTCGATTATGAGATATGGCGGATGGACGTTAAAATCGCTTTCCTTAACGGAAACCTTTTGGAGGATGTTTATATGCAACAGCCTGACGGTTTTATCGTGCCTAGACTTGCAAACAAGGTTTGTAAGTTAAATCGGTCCATTTATGGACTGAAGCAAGCATCGCGGTCTTGGAACCAACGTTTTGATGAAATCATAAAAGAATATGATTTCATTCAAAACGAAGATGATCCTTGTGTATACAAGAAGGTTAGTGGGAGAGCACTGACTTTTATTGTCCTTTATGTTGATGATGTATTGCTAATAGGCAATGACATTCCCATGTTAACGTCGGTGAAAGCTTGGCTTTCATTGAAATTCTCCATGAAAGATCTGGGAGAAGCAGCTTTTATTCTGGGAATAAAGATCTACCGGGATAGATCTAGAAAGCTGCTTGGACTCTCCCAGAGCACGTACATTGACAAAGTGTTGAAGAGATTCAACATGGATTAGTCCAAAAGAGGACTGTTGCCAATGTCACATGGTGTCTATCTATCTAAGGACATGTGTCCTAAAACTCAAGATGAGAGAGACAACATGAGTCGGATACCGTTTGTCTCGGCAGTCGGATCGATCATGTATGTCATGATATGTACGCGACCTGATGTTTCCTATACTTTGAGCATGTGTAGTCGCTATCAGGCCGATCCAGGTGAAGGTCACTGGGTTGCAGTTAAGAATATCCTTAAGTATCTTAGACGAACTAAGGATGCTTTCTTAATCTATGGAGATGGAGAACTTGAGGTATCTGGGAATACCGATGCAAGTTTCCAAACCGACAAAGACAACTGTAAGTCGCAATCTGGGTACATTTTTTGTTTGAATAACGGAGCAGTGAGCTGGAAATCTTCCAAGCAAGAGACTGTTGCCGATTCAACAACAGAAGCGGAGTACATTGCTGCAGCTGAAGCAGCAAAGGAAGCAGTTTGGATCCGAAAATTCCTAATTGGATTAGGAGTAGTTCTGTTAGCAGCTGAGCCCGTTCCATTGTATTGTGACAATAACGGGGCTATAGCACAGGCTAAGGAACCGCGGTCTCATCAACGGTCCAAGCATGTTCTTCGACGTTTCCATCTGATACGTGAGATCATACATCGTGGCGATGTGAAGGTCGAGAAGGTCGCATCAGATGACAACATTGCAGATCCGCTGACGAAAGCTATTCCTCAGCAAAATTTTGAGCGACATGTACATAGTTCAGGTATTAGATGCTTGAGTGACTGGCTATAGGCCAAGTGGGAGATTGTTGGACAGTTATGACCAATAGCGTCACTGTTTGTAAAAGACATTGTGTTTTTTTTGTACAAAATTAACTATGTAGTAATGAAATTGCCTTTTACCGTTTAGTAATTTATTTACTTTTATATTCAAATGGTAAAAGTCCATATGATTAGTTCTGGATTGAGATGATATGAGACAGTATCAATCCATAAAGGTTTAATCATTAAATATCCCTAGTCGTAGTATTATCGAGACTGGACATCGATAATGCAGAATAGACTAGTATTGCACTTGTGCGCGTTGTGAGGGCATAACATCATAGTTCTCATATGTTTAAGTATTGGATACTTATGCGAGTGCGATAGGAGGTTGTGTTTTACCGATGGTATGGAAAACAGCTTCGCTCTAGATAGACCCCGCGGAATCCCATTGGTAGTATGTATATGTGTCAATGGGAGTTCGCTTCAGGGTAGGTGTATTTGGTCTTAACCTGAGACTTGCATCGCTAGTACTTGCGACAATCGGTAAACTTTGGTTTTGGTCGTCCAGGGCTTTAACAGGTTCTGTGTACGCCTCTACTGGGTTTATTGAGAATCGTAGTGTATTGGGTGTGATGTCGATATGGAAGTATTGTTGGACAATTATGACCCATAGCGTCACTATTTGTACAGATCATAGTGTTGTTGTACAAATTAACTATGTGACAAAGAGATTGCACTCTTATCATTTGTGATTAGATCACCTAGATGTATAAATGATAGGAGGTCCCTATGATTTGTTCCTGGACTGAGAATGATATGAGACAGTATCAGTCCACGAAGGATAAATCATTAAATATACATAGTCAGAGTATTATCGAGATTGGACATCGATAAATACGTAAAAGACTAGTATTGCACTTGTGCGTGTTGTGAGGGTACAACAACATAGTTCTCATATATTTGGGTATAAGATACTCATGCAAGTGTAATAGGAGGTTGTGCTTCACCGATGGTACGGGAAACAGCTTCGCTCTGGATAGACCCCCTTCGGAATTCCATTGGTAGTATGACTACGTGTCTATGGAAGTCCGAAATCAGGGTAGGTGTATTTGGTCTTAACTTGAGACTTGCACCGCTAATACTTGCGACAATCAATATACTTTGGTTGAGGTCGTCCAGGGCTTTAACAGGTTCTGTGTACGCCAATACTGGGTATATTGAGAATCGTAGTGTGTTGGGTGTGATGTTAAGACGGAAGTGTCACTCCAGTCATATGGAGTTGATGGTCACGTAGGATACGGTACTGGTTCTCTTTAGTACTGCAGTCATCGGGATAAAATGACAAGGTCATGTTTATCCGATATAGAGACTAGTTACTAGAGATCCGACATGTGCTTCGTACGGGGCAGACACGATTCCAGCCCCAGGCCTAGCACGTGATCATCCGATACTGGATCGAAATACGCAATACCATGTATACTACGCCTGATATAGATCGCTTATTCCTGTAAGCATGTTTCCGAAGAATTGGGTAGGCATGGCGCTTTGCTAGAGGCCAACCTTGTCTTGTGAATCGGTGTAAACGTAGTACGAGGTACTTACGTGTTCGGATAGTCCGACGGCCCGATTTACTGCCAACATATCCGGGGATCTCATGGGTCGCTTCCCAAAGATTCACCGATGACGTATGACTCACACTTTAATTAATCTGGGATTAATTTAATGAGAGAGAAAATTAATCTGGGATTAATTACGGAGATATTTTATCTGGGATAAAATATCAAAAGAGAGAAAACGATTAATTTGGAATTAATCGGTAAATTAATATATTTGATATATTAAACGAAATTGGATTTCGACGCGGAATTAAAATTAGATTTTAATTCGAGCGAACGAATTAATTTAGAATTAATTCGTTAGCGACGTGAATAGTGATTTCGCTAGGCGTAATCATTTAATTACGACGCAACGAAAAATTTGTTAATTTGGAATTAGCGAACCCGAGCCCGGGATTGTTTGCGAGCGCATTCGCATTTCGAATTCGAGTGCGGCACGCAAGTCAAATCAAGCGTCAAATCGCAAGTCACATCAAGCGTCAAATCACATGTCACTTTGAGTGATGTGACATTTGAGTGATTGATGTGAGTTGATTTGTGGTGATAGACAAGCATTTAATGCTTTGTTTTTTGAAATAGAAAAAAGGTAAATGGTTTATTAAATATTTTGGAAATTATATAAACCTTTTACAATTTTTTATTTTTCCCACTCATTCTCTCTCTTCATTTTCGGTCTTCACCCCTTTGGAGCCAAAAACTCTCTTCTTCTTCTTCTCTTCTTCTTCACGATTTCTTCACTGGTTTTGTAGCAAAACCGTGAGTCCAAGAGGAGAAAGAAATGATCTTGTTGCAAGATCTTTGTGCTAGCACACTCATGGAGGAATACAAAGGTGATATGGAAGTGATTTCGTGAGCTTGGAAGCTTGAAGCTTGGAGCTTCAATGGTGTCTCTCATGGCCGATTCTTGGAGGAAGAAAGCAGCCCACTGCCGAGCAGTCCCCATCACGAGCAGCCCACTACCGAGCTCCCAAGGGCAGTTCGTTTCTTCACTTTGTTGCATCTCTACCGATCAATGTGAGTTTATTCCGCACCTCCTTTTATATGTATTCAACTCGTTTTTATGCTTTAAAATGATCCTTGGGACTTGATTGAAACCCAACAATGGTATCTTGAGCCATTTGAGCATAAAACGAAATTAGGGTTCTTAGCTAAAATTTGGGGCTTTTTGATTTAAGCATGATTTTGACAAATTGTTTGTTTAAGTATGCTTGTATATGAATAACTTAGAGTTATATGTAATCAATTTGAAGAAAAATTAATTAGATTGATTTTCCCCAATTTGCTTATTGTTGGCCAAAATTGAAATTTTGGTAAACTTGATTTTGAGCATGTTTAATGAAATTGGATGAATTAGAATGCTTAAATGTTGTTTAATTGATGATTGATTAGATCAATTTGATGAAAAAGTGTTTGGAACAATTTTCCCCAATTTGCTTGTGATGGCCGAAAATATGAACCCTAAAATTGTCTTGGATTTTTGATTTTTTTTGTTCATTGGATGACTTGGAAATCATTAGGGGATGTTGATTTTATGTTTGATTGGGTTCAATTGGATTGAATTTGATTTGGGCATAATTTCCCTCTTTGGCCGAGACTTTAGGCATGTATAATTGGGTTTGATTGTGATCAAATTATGTTGGACATGATTCATTGATAATAAGCATGATTAATTGGACAAATTTGATGTTTTGGAAATATTGATTTGGGTAATTAATAATGCTATACACTTTAATTTAATTGAATTGAGAAATTGGATTTTGTAATTTAATTAAATTGGGCCTTAAATTGGATTTGGGCTTTTAAAGTTGTTATTGGGCTTGTTGGGCTTTGTTGTACAAAGTTGGTTTAGGCCAAAATTGGTTGGATCCAATTAGGCCCAAAACCGCTTCCAAAAGGCCCAAATGCGACTAATGAACCTTTAAAGTTTAATTGGGCCTAATGGGCCTAAATCAATTTATGGGCTTATGGGGTAACTCCCGGATTGGATTTTGGTTATTCGGTTTGACCCGAGTTGACCAAAAGTCCACGCCTCAAGAAATTAATTAAAAGCCCATTGGACTTTAATTAAATTAATATTGGATATTAATCGGGCTTTGAAACCCGTAACGATTAAATTTAGAATTTAAGCCGTAAAGGTTTATTTTATAAAGTGTAATATTTAATTTGGAATTAAATAATCAATTAGAATTAAATACGTATTAAATTGGATTTAATTATGTAATTTAATTTTATTTGAGAAATCGTACTTTGAGTACGTGTTCGCAATACGAGTTTGACTCGAACAAAATCAAATCTTTGTTTGAACATTGGATGATCACTAATTATCAGATTAATTAATTTGATTAGATTGATTGATAACATGCTTGTTTGAATACATGGTTGTGATGCGTGAATAATGTATATCGGATGGATATTAGTCGGGTGGGGCGATTTTGGAAATTGTAATAAATTTGATTTATTAATTGGACCTGCGAGTCCAGCCTTATCTCCTATTTCTTTGTATTCTCTTCTCACCTATTCCCCTCAATGTAAATGAAGTTTCTTTAGAAGTGTAGTGTAACTGGTAGAAGTAAATACAAGTGCTAGCTGGAGAGAGAAAGAGAGAGATTTGATCTAGGATCAATGTAAAATATCCATCCGCATATCATTATTATTTTATTATACGCGCTTTATTATGTGTTTAGAATGCATGCTTAAGGGTGTATGATGATGAGACCTTAACAAAGATAATAAATTGGTTGCCAATTTGCACGCGAAAAACCCTCGCTAAATATTAAGCGTCTTTCCTTCCATTGAGTGATTCTCACTCAAGATCCGAGACGGCATTGGTTTGTTGGCCAAAGTCAAGGCCTTTGTCTGTCAAAGATGTGTTTGAATCACGAAGGCTTTGTTCCATATTGGTGTCTTGTCCAAGTTGTGGTTTGTTGGCCAAAGTCAAGACCACTTCTTGTCCATCGACATTGATTACGAAGCTTTCCATGGTCAATGGGTCGCGCTTGACTGGGATCACTAAGTTTGTTGTGCCAAAGCCAAGGCTTAGTTGATTCAGAGGAAAAAGGTTAGGTAATACATTGGATGTATTGGCATATATAAGATATATGTTTCGGACTTGGATGTCCCCCTACCGGATCTAGGAATTGGATTGGATCCAATCGATCTTAGAGATCTACCTAGTTAATTATTATGCAATTTGTTGGCCAAAGTCAAGATTGTGTGATATTTAACGGGATCCTAGCCCACTAGGAAACACGGTTTCCCGAGTACTCGACAGAGGGTTAGAGGCTCACCGAAAAATAGTGGGAGGCAAGAATTGAATTTGCAATATTCGTTCAATTACTCGCCATACGCGCTCAATCACAAATATTTCGTCATATCAATTAAATGTTAGTTGGACTAATATTTAAATTGTTGTTTTTATAAGCAGTTGGACTGTATTATAATTGATTATATAATTGGATTATAGTAATCAATATATTTGAATTAATTAATTTCGTAATTGAGGTTAATTAATTTAAATTATATTTGATTGTATAGTTGGACTATAATAATCAATATAATACATAGTACCACAAATCGTTGATTAAATAGTTGGACTATTAAAATCAAGATTAAATTGAAAGATTGACGTTTAATACATAATCCTAGGGAAAATGTAGTTAAATGGTTTAATTTTCAAATTGGGATAATATTTCAGGACGGTCCTGGAAAATTAATAAGTTACTTTATTTGATAAAATAACCTATTAAGCCTAAGTCTGGAGTTAAGCAAATAAGTGGAACATGATATTTGGAATATTCATGTAATGATAACTTTAGTGCTTAATCCATTATACTTGTCATATAGACTCCTTAATTTCTTTATCAGAACTAAGAATTAGATTCTTAAAGTATGATATTGAAATTGAAGGATCTTCGTAAATCTATACTTAGATTTTAGAAGTATTAAAATTGCATTAATAATTCTTGGAGAATTAATGACTATTCTCAAGGAGACAAAGTCAAAGTTTGCAATTAGGCAAGTAGCGCAAGGCGCACCTTACTTCGATATTTCAGAATGCCAAGGCTTGGCCAAAGGCTTCTGGAGTATGGAAAAGGGCAAAGGCAAAATCATTATAGTCTTCTGGGAAGATATAAGACATTTCCCAAGAAGGAATTGAAGACGAGCAAGGCTCTGACTTCAAATATGTTTGTCATAATGATGTTCAATACTAGTATTAAAATTGGATTTTAGATACTTAGTATGGTACATAAATATGTATTGATGTTCAGAATCTGTTTTGAACAGGATACTGACTTCAATAGAGATCTATCTGCGAATCGGAAACGGGACGAAAGTCGCTGTTTTAACCGTAGAAACCTAAGTTTAGGAACTACCCTTTGGGTGTGTACTTAAATTAGGATATTGTTATAATGTAACTAGTTTGACTAGGAACATTATCTTTATATCAGTGTTTAATCCATTGCGGATTGAACCTTTATATTCTAGAACACTAAAGTGTTTTATTATATAAAGATGATATTGAGATAAACACATTAGATGTGAATAACAGAATTTATATTTAGAATATAAATAAATCTCACACGTATAACATGATAAACAAATAGCTCAAACTGATTTGATCAGGTTGAAACTTAAAGTGGCAATGTTGTCTGGGACATATTAAACAAGAATCGTATATCCACACTTTTGAAGAGCGGGTACCAGGACTGATTTGATTCCAATCAAATAAAGTCTACGAATCTAGTTTATTGGGCAAAGTGCCTAATACACTATTTACTTGGTAAAAGTGTAAATGCCACCGATCTGTTAGCCCTAATTCATAGTGAAGTTAGTGGGCCCATGTCTAGCTAGGCTAGATGTGGATATGAATATTTCGTGACCTATACGGATGTGGCATCGCGTAATGGTTATGTGTTTCTTTTGAAGAACACAAATCGGAAACTTTTACAGTTTCGACACGAAATAGACAAACAGATCGGCTATAGTATTATACCGTCACGGTAAGACCGTAATGGAAAATACTTAAGCAATAAGTTTCTACAATACTTGAAAGAGTAAAGTATTCTTTCAAATGAGGACTCCTCCCGGAACACGTCATTGTGACGGTGTGTCCGAACTGAGTAATCGAATCTTGTTAGACATGATAAGGTTAATCATGAGTTGCTATGAGCTACCATTTCCTTCAACGGATAAGCATTAATAGTGCAGAACTTATTTAGAATAAGGTTCCATTAAAATCTGTTTGACAGATTTCATATTAGATATGAACGGGAAAGAAACCGGGTTTCACATTCCTGATAATTTGGGTATGCCAGGCATAAGTTTGTATGATACCAAACTAAAACCCAAATGGATAAGTTCCAATTGTAGGTTATCCTAGCGATACCATAAGTATTGTACTTATACATCTCACATGAGAACAATTGGATTGTTGCTCACCATGCGATTTTCCTGAAAAGGAATACCGATATGCAGTGGTAAGTGGGAGGATAGTAAAACTCGATGAAAATCGGAGTGATACTATTAAAGGCACCGAGTCATAATGGAACACAGAAATAGTTCATCAATGATGAAACTATTACCATTAATCTTCGAATACACAAGAACCGAGGAAGTGATACAATGTATCGACTTCCTATTATGACAAAGTGTCATGAGTCCGAAATGGATTCCATGTATATCAACAAGTTTGGATACTAGTTGATGTAACGCAAGGCATTGTGCCTACTGGTACTGTATAAGTCTTCAAGGAAGACGTACATGGAAGGCAATATACCAACGTGTAAAGCTAGGCTTTTAGCGGAAAGGTATCGTTATCAACATTGTGTTGATTACGATTCAACCTTTTAACTGTTGCCACGGTAAATCCATTTGGATAATGCTTGCTCGAGCTGCATGTTTCATTTATGAAATATGTCAGCAAAACGGGAAAATCGCTTTCCTGAAAAGGAAACCTTTTGGAGGATGTTTACAACATCCTGTCGGTTTTGTCGTACCATAACTAGCAAACAAGGTTTGCGGGTTAATCGATCCATGTTTGGATTGAAGCAAGCATAGGTTCTATGGATTATCGTTTTGATGTAATCATAATAGTTTATGATTTAATTCAAAACGAAAAGATTCTTGTGTATATAAGAGGGTTAGTGGGAGCGTACTGACAGTGGCTGTCCTATACAATAATGAAAATATGTCATTTCTTGGAAATGACATTCCCATAAAAACTATCGGCGAAAGCTTGGCTTTCGAGAAACCGATAAAAACGGTACTATAATAGTTAGAATAACGGTACAACGAGCTGGAAATCTTCCTAGCAAGATACTGTTACCGAATAAACAACAAATTCGGATTATTGCTGCAGCTGAGGCAGCAATAGAAGCCTTCTGGGGTCGATAAAATCTAATTAGATTAGATATAGTTCTGTTAGCCGCTGAGCTAGGCGTCAGCCCATGCTAAAGAATTAATGGTCTCATCATCGATCCAGATAAATACTCCGGTAATCATCTGATTCATTCGGATCATACATCGTGGCGATGTGATGATTGAATAAATCGCATCAGATGATAATCATGAAAATCCGCTGACGAAAACCCTTTCTCAGCAATTTGAGTGAACCGTACATAGTTCGGGTGTTAGACACTCGAGTGACTAGGTATAGGCCAAGTGGGAGATTTTTGGACAATTATGACCCATAGCGTCATTATTTGTACAGATCATAGTGTTGTTGTACAAATTAACTATGTGACAAAGAGATTGCACTCTTATCATTTGTGATTAGATCACCTAGATGTATAAATGATAGGAGGTCTATCAGTCCACGAAGGATAAATCATTAAATATCCCTAGTCAGAGTATTATCTAGATTAGACATCGATAAATACGTAAAAGACTAGTATTGCACTTGTGCGTGTTATGAGAGCACAACAGCATAGTTCTCATATATTTGGGTATAAGATACTCATGCAAGTGTAATAGGAGGTTGTGTTTCACCGATGGTACGGGAAACAGCTTCGCTCTGGATAGACCCCATTCGGAATTCCATTGGTAGTATGACTACGTGTCTATGGAAGTCCGAAATCAGGGTAGGTGTATTTGGTCTTAACCTGAGACTTGCACCGCTAATACTCTGCGACAATCAATATACTTTGGTTGAGGTCGTCCAGGGCTTTAACAGGTTCTGTGTACGCCAATACTGGGTATATTGAGAATCGTAGTGTGTTGGGTGTGATGTTAAGACGGAAGTGTCACTCCAGTCATATGGAGTTGATGGTCACGTAGAATACGGTACTGGTTCTCTTTAGTACTGAGTCATCGGGATAAAATAACAAGGTCATGTTTATCCGATATAGAAACTAGTTACCAGAGATTCGACATGTGTTTCGTACAGCCCCAGGCCTAGCACGTGATCATCTGATACTGGATCGAAATACGCAATACCATGTATACTACGCCTGATATAGATCGCTTATTCCTGTAAGCATGTTTCCGGAGAATTGGGTAGGCATGGCGCTTTGCTAGAGGCCAACCTTGTCTTGTGAATCGGTGTAAACGTAGTACGAGGTACTTACGTGTTCGGATAGTCCGACGACCCGATTTACTGCCAACATATCCGGGGATCTCATGGGTCGCTTCCCAAAGATTCACCGATGACGTATGACTCACACTTTAATTAATCTGGGATTAATTTAATGAGAGAGAAAATTAATCTGGGATTAATTACGGAGATATTTTATCTGGGATAAAATATCAATTAAAGAGAGAAAACGATTAATTTGGAATTAATCGGTAAATTAATATATTTGATATATTAAACGAAATTGGATTTCGACGCGGAATTAAAATTAGATTTTAATTCGAGCGAACGAATTAATTTAGAATTAATTCGTTAGCGACGTGAATAGTGATTTCGCTAGGCGTAATCATTTAATTACGACGCAACGGAAAATTTGTTAATTTGGAATTAGCGAACCCGAGCCCGGGATTGTTTGCGAGCGCATTCGCATTTCGAATTCGAGTGCGGCACGCAAGTCAAATCAAGCGTCAAATCGCAAGTCACATCAAGCGTCAAATCACATGTCACTTTGAGTGATGTGACATTTGAGTGATTGATGTGAGTTGATTTGTGGTGATAGACAAGCATTTAATGCTTTGTTTTTTGAAATAGAAAAAAGGTAAATGGTTTATTAAATATTTTGGAAATTATATAAACCTTTTACAATTTTTTATTTTTCCCACTCATTCTCTCTCTTCATTTTCGGTCTTCACCCCTTTGGAGCCAAAAACTCTCTTCTTCTTCTTCTCTTCTTCTTCACGATTTCTTCACTGGTTTTGTAGCAAAACCGTGAGTCCAAGAGGAGAAAGAAATGATCTTGTTGCAAGATCTTTGTGCTAGCACACTCATGGAGGAATACAAAGGTGATATGGAAGTGATTTCGTGAGCTTGGAAGCTTGAAGCTTGGAGCTTCAATGGTGTCTCTCATGGCCGATTCTTGGAGGAAGAAAGCAGCCCACTACCGAGCAGTCCCCATCACGAGCAGCCCACTGCCGAGCTCCCAAGGGCAGTTCGTTTCTTCACTTTGTTGCATCTCTACCGATCAATGTGAGTTTATTCCGCACCTCCTTTGATATGTATTCAACTCGTTTTTATGCTTTAAAATGATCCTTGGGACTTGATTGAAACCCAACAAGTATCACTTCAGACATATGGAGATGATGATCGCGCAGGGATACAGAACTTGTTCTCTATAAAGGTTGCAACCATCAGGATAATATGACAAGGTCAGGATTATCCGATTCAAAGAGACTAGTTGTTTGATATCCGATATGTGCTTCGTACGGGGCAGTCACTTTTCCAGCCCCAGGCCTTGCACGTGATCATCCGATACTGGATCGGTATACACAATACTATGTATACTACGCCTGACATAGATCCTTTTATTCCTGTAAGGATATTTCCGGAGAATTGGGTAGGCATGGCGCTTTGGTAGAAGCCAACCTTGTCTTGTAAATAGGTAAAACGTAGAATTAAAATTAGATTTTAATTCGGGCGAACGAATTAATTTAGAATTAATTCGTTAGCGACGTGAATAGTGATTTCGCTAGGCGTAATCATTTAATTACGATGCAACGAAAAATTCGCTAATTAGGAATTAGCGAACCCGAGCCCGAGAGTGATTACGAGCGCATTCGCATTTCGAATTCGAGTGCGGCACGCAAGTCACATCAAGCGTCAAATAATTAGTCGCATCAAGCGTCAAATCGCTAGTCACTTCAAGCGTCAAATCACTTGTCACTTTGAGTGATGTGACTTGACAACTTGATTGACTTGATATGACTTGATGGACATTGATGTTGGAGTGTGGAACACTCAAGGTGTTTAAAGTTGATTAATTTGACTTTTTGAAAGTTAAAATAAATGGTAAATCATTTATTTAATTTTGGAAAATATAAAAGTAAATGATTTACACATTTTTAAACAACCTAACACACTTTTTCTCTCATTCTCTCATCTTTTTCCTCACGCCCATTTGGCCAAAATTTGCTCACTGGTTTGCCTTAAAAACGTGAGCAGTGGGAAGCTTTAGGGCTTGATTTTGTGGCAAAATCAAGAAGAGCTAGCACTCCGATACACATGCGAAGGTGATAGGGAACTTTACCCATAAGCCGGGAACCTTTTGATTCAAGCTTGGAGCTCAAAATCATCAACCAAAGCTGAAATTTTTGGACAGTGGACTGCACTGCTGGGCGCCACTTTGGAGGAGCAAAATAATTTTGTTTTGTTGCCGTATCGTCTCAACCAATCGATGTGAGTATTCCGCTATCTCCGTTGATGTATTCATAATTATTTTTCATGCTAATATTAATCTTGGGACCCTAATAGAAACCAACACAACGTTGCAGTCAGCCAGTCACCAGGTCTTGGGATTATCAGAGACAAGTTGTTTATGAGTCTAGTTGAAGAGAATTGAGTTGTATAAAGTTTAATTGTATAAGTTTTTGTTTATACGAATTTTCGGGCACGGAGCCCAATTGCGTTATGATTTTAGTGTATTGTTTTGGTGTATGTTATGTGGTGGGCTTTAGGTTGTATTGAGGAGCTGGACTTTGATCCAGGTTGCATGACTTTCAGCAGAGGTCATGCCGAATTTTCGTCAAAGTCAGAGGCTTATAGAGACAGGATTAGCCTGTCTCTTGCCGGTAGCATCTCGGCTTAGGCGGGATGTTACACTCAGAGTGACTCATAATTAACCTTACTATGTCCAACAAAGTTAGGTTTCTCAATTCAGACACACCATCAGGATTGAAGTGTTCCGTGAAGAGTCCACTATGAAAGAATATTATACCCTTTCACTAGTCGAGAAACTTATTGCTTAAGTATTTTCCACCACGGTCTAACCGTGACGGTATAATACTTTAGCCGGTCTGTCTATCTACTTCGTGTCGAAACTATTTGAATTACTCAAAAGTTTCCTATTTATGTTTCGAAAGAAACACACAACCGTAACGCGATGCCACATCCGTAAAGGTTACGAAGTATTCATATCCATCTCTAGCCTAGCTAGACATGGGCCCACTTACGTCACTATGAACGAGGGTTAACAGATCGGTGGCATTTACACTTTTACCAAGTAAAAGGTATTTTAGGCACTTTGCCGAATTAAACTAGATTCGTAGACATCATTTGAATTATAATCAAATCCGTCCTAGTACCCACTCTTCAAAAGTATGGATATACGAGTCTTGTTTAATGTGTCCCAGACACCTATGCCACAAATAAGTCTCATCTGATTAAATCAGTTTGAGCTACTTGTTTGTCATATTATATATTTGAGATTTGTTTATATTCAAAATATAAATACTGTTATTTACATCTAATGTGTTTATCTCAATATCATCTTTATAAAATAAAACACTTTAGTGTTCTAGAATATAGAGGTATACCCGCAACGGGTTAAACCCTGATATAGAGATAATGTTCCTAGTCAAACTAGATACATTATAACAGTTTCCTAATTTAAGTACATGCCCAAAGGCAGTTCCTAAATTAGGTTTCTACGGTTGAAACAGCGATTCTCGTCCTGTTTCCGACTCGCAAGTCAATCTCAACTGAAGTCAGTATCCTGCTAATCAGCAGATCCCGCTCATCAGTACATATTTATGTACCATATCTAGTATCAAAAATCAAATTTTGAAACTAGTAGTGAACATGTTTATGACAAATATATTTTAAGTCAGAGCCTGGCTCCGTCTTTACTTCATTCATGTTTGCCTTGTCCATACGGTAGTCACGCTTCCAGTGACCCCGTTTGCCACAGTTTAGGCAGACATCTTGGGATATGTCATTTGTCTTCCTAGAAGACTATGACGATTTTACCTTTGCCCTTTTTTCACATTTAGAAAAGCCTTTGGGCAAGCCTTGACCTTCTGGGATGTGAAAGTAAGATACGCCTTGCGCTTCTTGCCACAATTGCAAACTTTGGCTTTGTCTCCTTGAGCATAGCCATCAAATCTCAAAGACTTATCATTTGCAATCAGTACTTCTAAGATCTATGAAGATCCTTCAATTTCAATATCATGGTTTAAGGATCTAATCCTTAGTTATGACGACGAAATTAAGGGGTAAATGCGGCAAGCATAAAGGATTAAGCACTAAAGTTATCATCACATGAATCTTCAAAAGATCATGCTCTACTATTTGCTTAACTCCGGGCTTAGGCCTGAGATGTCATTTTATCAAATAAAGTAACTTCTCCTTTCCCAATCTGAAAATTAAAGCCGTTTAAAGAACATTTTTCACCCAGGATTATGTTTTAAACGCTAATCTTTCAGTTATCTTGCTTCCAATAGTCTAACTATTCAATCAACGATTTCGGGTACATCCGATTATAATGATTACTATAGTCTAACTATATAATCAACTATAATTTAATTGATTAAATTCATATATATTGATTATCATAATCCTATTATATAATCAACTATAAATGATTAGTTAAATTCAAATATATTGATTACTATAATCCAATTATATAATCAACTATAAATGAACAGTTTGAATACAGTCCAACTGTTTAATTAAAACAACATATTAATATTAGTCCAACTAATATGTTTAATTAAATTATGACGAAAATGAAATGAGCGCGTATGGCAAGTATCTAAACGAAATTGAAAATTTAATACTTGCCTCCTATTATTTTTCGGTGAGCCTCTAACCCTCTGTGGAGTACTCGGGAAACCTAGTTTCCTAGTGGGCTAGGATCCCGTTAAATAACACACAATCTTAACTTTGGCCAACAAATTGTATGATACTTAACTAGGTAGATCTCTAAGATCAATTGGATCTCATCCAATTCCTAGATCCAGTAGGTAGACATCCAAGTCTGAAACATATATCCTATATATGCCAATATATCCAATATATTCCCTAACCTTTTTCTTCTAAATCAATTAAGCCTTGTCTTTGGCACAACAAACTTAACGATTCTAGTTAAGCGTGACCCAATGACTTTGGAAAGCTTCATAATTGATGTCGATGGGCAAGAAGTGATCTTGAATTTGGCCAACAAATCACAACTTGGACAAGACATACGATATGGAACAAAGCCTTCATGATTCAAACACATCTGCGATGGACAAAGGTCTTGACTTTGGCCAACAAACCAGTGCCAATCTTGGATCTTTAGAATGAATCACTCAATGGAAGAAAAACGCTTAATATTTATCGAGGGTTTTTCGCGTAATTGGCAACCAATTAATTATCTTTGATTAGGTCTCATCATACACCCTTAAGCATGCATTCTAAAAGCATAATAAGGCACAAAAATTAAAATAATAATGATATACGGATGAATATTACATAAATTGTTCCTAGAACAAATCTCTCAATTTCCTCTCTCCCGACTAGCACTATTCTAACTTCTACCCAATTATATAACACTTCTAAAGAAACCTCATTTACATTGAGGGGAATAGGTAAGAAGAGAAATACAAAGAGTCAAGAGAGATAAGGCTGGACACGCAGGTCCAATTTAATAAATTCTAAATTTATTACAATAATTTCTAAAATTGCCCTCACCCGACTAATATCCATCCGATATACATTATTCATACATCACATCCATGTATTCACACAAAGCATGTTATCAATCGATCTAATCCAATTAATTAATATGAAATTAATGACCATCCAATGTTCAAACAACGATTTGATTTGCGCGAGTCCAACTCGTTTAAGTATAAGTACTCAAAGTACGAATTCTTGAATTATATCAAACTACAACATTAAATCCAATTTAATATGTATTCAATACTAATTCAATATTTAATTCCAAATTAAATAACTACACTTTAAATGTGCCTTTAATGACTTAGATTCCTAATCTAGTCTAAATGGATCTCAAAGCCCAACAACATCCAATGTCGTTCAATTAAAGTCCAATGGGCTTTCAATTGATTTCATAAGGCATGGACTTTGGTCAATATGGGTCAAACCCAAATACCAAAGCCCAAGTAAGGAATCACCCTTATTTGCCAAGAAAACAATTTAGGCCCATTAGGCCCAATTAAACATAAAAGGCTCATTTGTCACATTTGGACTTAATGGAATGGTTTAGGCCCAATTTGGATCCAATCCAATTGTCCTAAACCAACTTGGCCCAACCAAGCCCATTATGCCTAAATACAACAATTATAAGCCCAATTCAAAATCAATCCCAATTTATTAAATTCCAATTTCCAAAATTCATAATTTAATAAATCAAAGTGTTTAGCCATGATTAATCTTTTAAATTAACATTTCCAAAATACTAATTTAATCATTAATCATGCTTTTCCTCATCAACATATGTCCAACATTATTGAATCAAAAATCAAGTCATTACATGCTTATACACTCACGACATTTTAGGGTTTTCTTTGTCCGATTCCGATTTCAATCCAATTGAAACTTAAATCAACATTGCCCAGGTCTTTATACTCATCCAATGATCAAAAGAATAAAAAATACTATGATTAATTAGAGAAACAAGCATTCGGCAAAGCTTCATTTCTGAGGAAAAATTCATCCAATTCAATTTTCATTAAATTGATTATGCATAACTCTAAGTTATCATCATTCAAGCATACTCAATCAAACAATTTCATCAAATCATGCTCAAATCAAATTTACCCAAATTTCAAGTTAAGAACCCTAAATCAAATTCATGTTTAATCAAGGCTCTGATACCATTGTTGGGTTTTCTATGTCAAACCAAGATCTAATTAAGTCATGAAATGTGCGAATACAACAAAGTTAAGTTGCGGAAATACTCACTTTGATCGGATTTGCGATGCGTTGAACACAAAAAAAAAACTTCAAGCTTTTCCTCCTAGGTTTAGCCATGCCCTTTCTTTGTGCTCCATGTTTGATCTTCAAGCTCCAAGCTTTGGTGTGGATTCCATGCTCATGGGAAAAGTTTCCCTATCACCTTTGTATATACTCTTTAGTGTGCTAGCACCATGGAAAAATTTGCCACAAATTTTCCTTAAGTTTCTTCATTGTCTCGGCCAAGCAAGAAAATGGAGAAGGAAAGTGGCCCTAGGCCGAATGGGAGAAATGAGAAGAAAATGGCCCTTGGCCGAATGTAGAGGGAGTGAGAGAGATGAGAGTTGTGTGATATATTTTGATTTAAAAAACCAAGTCAAATGATATACCAAAAATTAAATAAATGGTATTAGTCATTCAAACCATCACACTTGAGTGTTTCACACTCAACCATCTGTTGGACAATTATGACCCATAGCGTCACTATTTGTAAAAGACATTATTTGTTTTGTACAAATTAACTATGTGACAATGGAAATTGCATTTTATCATTTTGTAATTTTATTACTTGGATATAAAATGATAAAAGTCCTTATGATTAATTCCGGATTAATAAGATATGAGACAGTATCAATCCACAACGGTTTAATCATTAAATATCCCTAGTCGTAGTATTATCGAGACAGGACATCGATAATGCGGAATAGACTAGTATTGCACTTGTGCGTGTTATGGAAGCGTAGCAGCATAGTTCTCATATATTTAAGTATTGGATACTTATGCAAGTGTGATAGGAGGTTGTGTTTTCGGATGGTACGGAAACAGCTTCGCTCTGGATAGACCCCTCGAAATCCCATTGGTATTATGTTTATGTGTCTATGGGAATCCGAATCAGGGTATGTGTATTTGGTCTTAATCTGAGACTTGCATCGCTAATACTTGCGACAATCAATATGCTTTAGTTTTGGTCGTCCGGGACTTTAACAAGTTCTGTGTGCGCCTTTTCTGGGTTTATTAAGAATCGTAGTGTATTGACCGGTGCATTCACACGCGTATAACGCAAGCGCACGTATCGTTCAAGTAGTATAAAAATATCGAACCCACGAGGACTTAATTCCTACAGTTGTTATTAATTATTGAATTTATTTATTTACGAGTATCTAATTAGAGGGAGAAGGGAATTGATTACTTTTGGTTGGTTGAATGTGGATTTGCTTAAATAAAATAAACAAAAGAAAATACTAAGGAAAATAAACAAAAGACTCAAAATATCTAGGGTCGTGATTCCACACAATATTGTTAAAAGGATGAATTGATTCTCTTATTTATGTGTAAAAAATCAGTTTACTAACTTGGAACACGATGATATGCAAAAGCCTCTTCCGATGGTCAGACGCAAATACCCAGTATAACCCAATTGAACCATATTCCTATGTCAACCACATTACCTGGATTCATTAAGGTCAAGTTCCAATTATGGCTACCCACGCCCGACAGGTATATTCATATCCTGTAAGGAAATCTATTAAAAGGTTATCTATCCTCAAGGAAGATCGTGAGCTATTAAATCTATGGTCTTTGACCTAAAATCCCTTTTCCAAGTTCATTTTAAGTTTACATAATCAATCTTATTAAGGGCCAATTAACAAGAAGCATTAAGACTAAGACTTAATAAATAAACTAAAGAATTATCCATAAAAAGAAAATCAATTATTAAGTGTGGATATTGTGTTTCATCACTTCCCTAGAAGAAAATAAAATGTTGGGGTTGGGGATCCACCTTTACTATTTATAATTTAGAAATCTCCCTTATTATAATATAGAATTTAACGGTGATAGCCAACCAGCCATGTAGGCGGTATTCCTTATTAAGTCAGATTTAAATTAAGTCCAACCAGCCATAAAGGCGGTAATAGTATTTGAACATAAACCAGCCATATAGGCGGTAATTATCTGTCACCTAAAGACCAGCCATATAGGCGGTATCTAATTATGTCAAATAAATAAAACCAGCCATTAAGGCGGTAATTCCTTTTAATGAATATAAATTTTATATTATAATTAAGAGAGATTAATCTAAATTAAAATATTAAAAGCTTCACCCTTCCCCCAGCGACTACTAAACATAAAAAAGAAGGTAGAAGAAGAAGAGAACTACTGCTATTACTGAAAATAAAAATGCATAAATTAAATTACTAAAAGAAAACATACAAGATGCAATCCTTAAATTCCTTACAAAAACCTAAGGAAAGCATAAAAGATAGGAAACTACTACTATTACTAAAAATAAAAAATACATAATTTAAATTACTGAAATTAAACAAACAAGATGCAATCCTTAAATTCCTTACAAAAACTTAAGGAAAACATGAGAATTACAAATGAAATGGCTTGATATTTATAGAAAAACCTAAAGGCTTCCACCAATTTCTCAACCGATTGCTCTACGAATTGCTTCACCAAACACTCCATCAAACATGCCACAAGACATGGCATCAAACATGGCACCAAACATGGCACCAAACATGGCACCAAACATGCAAGCATGTTTGGTGGAAGTTTGACAATTTTTAATTTTTTTATTTTATTAATTTTATTTTATATTTTGTAAATGACTATAGTAGTTACACAAAATATATTGTATTGTTCATCAATTTCGGCCTTCCAAACTTCAGAATTCGAATATATTTTGACTTTTAAAATTGTATATCTTTGAGTCTTCTTTAATCTTCAACTTGAATCAGCTCAATCGGACATCGGACGAAAAAGTTATGGCCAAAATACGAACATTGTGCAAAATTGGAAATTTTGACTGCACTTCGTGACGCGTATAGAAAAATTTCATTTTTGACCATTTTTCCTCCGGATTTCATCGTTTTAGCCCCGAGTTGATTCCATTAGGTCCCAATATTATTTTTTTCTGCAAAATAAACAAAAACACATCAAAACGTTCATAAAACTCGAGAAATTATACAAAATATTAGGTTAAATGAGTGGGAAATAGTGATATAATTACCACTCATCACACCCATAAACCTAACATTTTGCTAGTCCCCGAGCAAAACACAAAATAAAATAACAAAAACTAAATTAAGCTAAGCCACTTTCGCAGGGATCATGGTTGCATTTAGCTTATGCAACAAGCCTTTAAACCCCTAGGTGTCCCTAGTGGACGAGTTGTAGTCTCGTGAGGGCTTACAGCAACGATACCCACAAACGTTTGAAAAAAAAAAAGTAAAAAGATAGTAAAACTAATGCACACAAAAGCAAAAAGACAAGAGAACAGAAAATAAAGAAGTTAGTGACTAATTAGGTGAAACTTCTACTCCAAGTTACTAGTTATTTTATTTCTTTCTAAATTAGCGAATAAGTAAATTTTCCGATTATAATTACAATTCTTCATATACACAACCAACACAATATTAATCAACTCATTTTTTCCCACAACAGTCACAAGTATAGTTGATAAGAGGGTAATATTTTTGTCTTAAAGTTTTATCAGAATTCACACCTTTTTGTAGTAATGGAATAATTTTTTCGGATTTTTCCTTTCTTTTTTTTGAATTTATTTTTTATTTATATACAATATCTTCCGTCTATGTAGCGAGCTTTGGGTCGGTGGTTCACAAACCAATTGGCTTTAGGGCACCAGGTGTTAAGACACCCCTACGGACTTAATTACTCAGACTTCAGATATATATATATATATATATATATTTGCAACATCTTCGATCCATGTAGCGAGATTTGGGCTAGTGACTCCCAAACCAGTTGGCTTTAGGGCACTAGGTGTTAAAACACCCCTACGGACTTAATAACTCGGATCTCGGATGTTTTTTTTCTCATTTTTTCAATTTTTTTTCTTTTTTTTACTCCATTGCCATTTATAGATGTTTCCTCCAATTAAACTAGAGTACTGAATATTACAAACTTTTCAATTACAGCTCATGTCTGTATGTTACTATGCATATTGATAATACCTGCCAACTAAGCATATGAAGATCCATTTTAGTCAGTTTTATGGAGAATCTACAAATTAAATAATTTAAAAGGAAATAAACAAAAATTAATTCGTTTCGAAAATGGTTTTAAATGTGTCTCTCACCAATTTCACCCTATTAATCAAATTATAAAAAAAAAATACAAAAACATAAAATATTTTTTTGATTTTTGTAAAATTTTTCAATTTTTTTATATTTTTCGAAAAATTTTGGACTAAAAATAAATAAAAGCAACTTAATAAAAACAAGATACTAATCAACTATTCCCCTCCCCCAAACCTAAATGCGACATTGTCCCCAATGTCTTAAAAAGTAAAGGAAGAGTTTAGAGGATAGTACCTGGTTAGCAGAAATACTACAAAAAAATTACCGATTAAGATCTATGTCCAATTTACGCTTCTTACCACGATCGCTATCTGACCAGTTCAACTTGGAAAGAATGGGGTCGATTTTTGGCTCAAAGGCTATGATTTGGTCAATTAATTTTTCGGCCTTTGTCGCTGTCAGGAAGATATCATGCACTGATTTCGTGACGAACTCATGTCTCTTGGCTTCCGCAAGAAATACAAACAGAAAATCGAAAAAAATGCTCAATGTTAAGTAACCCAATGAGCTTCTGATGAATGTTCAAGTGCACCCATGATGCCACTATGAATATCTCTTCAAACGTCCCAAGCCCCCTGGTAACGCAATAAACGTATCAACAGTATTAACCATTTCAAGGATTTGTTCAGACATACTCGAGACAATGCATTCATCCCCATTTGTTTCTCCGATTAAGTGTTCGTCCGCCAAAGGTTTTGGAATGATTCCCAAAACATGTCCGCCACCATCCTGAAAAGCTTTTGAAATACTTCCCATCATTCCAAGATTGCCACCACCACATACTAGGTGCATATTTCGCTCCGCTATGACTCGCCCCAATTCCTTTGCAGCCTTAACGAATTCTGGTTTGTTACCAGAATTGGATCCACAGAAAACACAAATTCGCTTGATCCGCTGCTGTGAAGTTTCTTCCATTTTCTCTCTCTTATTTGGATGTATATCTGGATGTGTCGAAGAGAGAAATGACGAGCTGAATTTATAGATCTTGAAAAGGGTGAGTAATAATTGTACTAGTATCTGCCAAATGACAATTATTAGAAGAACGTTAAAATAAATAGTGAAAAGTCAAAAACTATAAATCTTGTTGGCGAAAATAAAGAAAAGTACAAAAGAAAAGTAAATCAAAGCAATAATTAAGGCAACGAAATTGTGTACTCAATACTCCACTTGCTTGGTATAAATTCATTAGGATGCGTCTCAAGAATTCATTCCTTACTCAGCCATCTCTAATGAATTAGTTTTCCTCTTTGATTGCCAAACACCATTCTTTCTGTCTTAAATGCTCTGTTTGCGCTTTTGCCTAAAAAACTAACACACAAAGTTAAAAATTCTACAAAATGTATACACAAAATATGAAAATCAAAATAAAATTATTGTATGGGTTGCCTCCCTACTAGAGCTAAATTTTTCTTCTTCAGCCAGACGTGACTGAAATCCATCTGTCAAGGAGGTTTCAGCGTCGTTTTGGATGTCCGATTAAAGACAATCCCATGAGCGTTGCTTTTGAATGGTCTCTTCCAACTGTAAAGTGGCAAAAAAATTTTTGTCATATTTTGTGCTCGTGCCACCGTCTTAATCTTTGTCATTTCAGTGGTTCCTGAAAAGAAAGAAAGAAAATCAGGAGGTCTCGTATGATGCTTGACTTGGAATGGGAGTTCCATTCTGTCAAGCTTCTAGGTGAATAATGATATTTCTCTTGAATGCACTGAATCTTCAATAAGGTCAGACATTTGCTCATCCCTTTGCTCTGTTTCTTGCTCCACCTTTTCTTCACAGATGTATTTTAGGATTTCTGCGTTCAGTTCTTCATCTGTCATCTGTGAAATGCATGCTTCATAATTGTCTGCCTGAGGATGTAAAGATGTTTCTGACATTAGGTCTTCATCATTTGATACGGCTGGAATGGATGGTTCAGGTTGATCTTCATCAAACATCATGGTAAAACATGCTCCAAGATCTTCATTTTGAGGATTGAAAGTTTGATCCTCCGTTGTTGGTGCAGTTGGTACAAAGAGTTCAGCTTCAGCTTCATCCTCGTCAGAATCTGAATAATAAAAATCAAATAGAGACTTCGCTGGTTTAGATACAAGTAAATTAGATAGCTTCAAAATTAATAACTCAAGAAAAATAAGTCCCCGGCAACGGCGCCAAAAACTTGACCGGTGCATTCACACGCGTATAACGCAAGCGCAAGTATAGTTCAAGTAGTATAAAAATATCGATCCCACGAGGACTTAATTCTTACTGTTGTTATTAATTATTGAATTTATTTATTTACGAGTACCTAATTAGAGGGAGAAGGGAATTGATTGCTTTTGGTTGGTTGAATGTGGATTTGCTTAAATAAAATAAACAAAAGAAAATACTAAGGAAAATAAACAAAAGACTCAAAATATCTAGGGTCGTGATTCCACACAATATTGTTAAAAGGATGAATTGATTCTCTTATTTATGTGTAATAAATAAGTTTACTAACCTGGAACACGATGATATGCAAAAGCCTCTTCCGATGGTCAGACGCAAATACCCAGTATAACCCAATTGAACCATATTCCTATGTCAACCACATTACCTGAATTCATTAAGGTCAAGTTCTAATTATGGCTACCCACGCCCGACAGGTATATTCATATCATGTAAGGAAATCTATTAAAGGGTTATCTATCCTCAAGGAAGATCGTGAGCTATTAAATCTATGGTCTTTAACCTAAAATCCCTTTTCCAAGTTCATTTTAAGTTTACATAATCAATCTTATTAAGGGCCAATTAACAAGAAGCATTAAGACTAAGACTTAATAAATAAACTAAAGAATTATCCATAAAAAGAAAATCAATTATTAAGTGTGGATATTGTGTTTCATCACTTCCCTAGAAGAAAATAAAATGTTGGGGTTGGGGATCCACCTTTACTATTTATAATTTAGAAATCTCCCTTATTATAATATAGAATTTAACGGTGATAGCCAACCAGCCATGTAGGCGGTATTCCTTAGTAAGTCAGATTTAAATTAAGTCCAACCAGCCATAAATGTGGTAATAGTATTTGAACATAAACTAGCCATATAGGCGGTAATTATCTGTCACCTAAAGACCAGCCATATAGGCGGTATCTAATTATGCCAAATAAATAAAACCAGCCATTAAGGCGGTAATTCCTTTTAATGAATTATAAATTTTATATTATAATTAAGGGAGATTAATCTAAATTAAAATATTAAAAGCTTCACCCTTCCCCCAGCGAAAATCTAACTACTAAACATAAAAAGAAGGGATGAGAAGAAGAGATTTACTGCTATTACTGAAAATAAAAATGCATAAATTAAATTACTAAAAAAAACACACAAGATGCAATCCTTAAATTCCTTACAAAAACCTGAGGAAAGCATAAAAGAAAAGAAAGGAAGAGAAAAGAAAGGAAACTACTACTATTACTAAAAATAAAAATACATAATTTAAATTACTGAAATTAAACAAACAATATGCAATCCTTAAATTCCTTACAAAAACTTAAGGAAAGCATGAGAATTACAAATGAAATGGCTTGATATTTATAGAAAAACCTAAAGGCTTTCACCAATTTCTCCACCGATTGCTCCACGAATTGCTCCACCAAACACTCCACCAAACATGCCATAAGACATGGCATCAAACATAGCACCAAACATGGCACCAAACATGACATCAAACATGGCACCAAACATGCAAGCATGTTTGGTGGAAGTTTGACAAATTTTATTTTTTTATTTTATTAATTTTATTTTATATTTTGTAAATGACTATAGTAGTTACACAAAATATATTTTATTGTTCATCAATTTCGGCCTTCCAAACTTCAGAATTCGAAAATATTTTGACTTTCAAAGTTGTATATCGTCGAGTCTTCTTTAATCTGCAACTTGAATCAACTCAATCGGACATTGGACGAAAAATTTATGGCCAAAATACGAACATTGCGCAAAATTGGAAATTTTGACTACACTTCGTGACGCCTATAGAAAAATTTCATTTTTGACTATTTTTCATCCGGATTTCATTGTTTTAGCCCCGAGTTGATTCCATTAGGTCCCAATATTATTTTTTTCTGCAAAATAAATAAAAACACATCAAAACGTTCATAAAACTCGAGAAACTATACAAAATATTAGGTTAAATGAGTGGGAAATAGTGATATAATTACCACTCATCATGTATTGGGTGTGATGTTAAGATGAAAGTATCACTTCAGTCATATGAAGATGATGATCACGCAGGGACACAGAACTGGTTCTCTATAGTGTTGCAAACATCGGGATAATATGACTTAGTCATGATTATCCGATTAAAGAGACTAGTTGTTTGTGATCCGATATATGCTTCGTACAGGGCAGACACTATTCCAGCCCCAGGCCTTGCATGTGACATCCGATATTGGATCTCAATACAGAATACTACGTATTCTATGCCCGACAAAGATTATATATTCCATTAAGAATATTTCTGGAGAATTGGGTAGGCACGGTGCTTTGCTAGAAGCCAACCATGTCTTGTAAATCGGTTAGCACGTAGTACGAGGTACGAACTAAATCGGATAGTCCGATAACCGGATTTACTGCCAACATATCCAGAGGTCTCTTGGGTCGCTTCCCAAAGATTCACCGATGATAGTTGATTTAAATTAGAATTAATCTGGGATTAATTAAAAGAGAGAAAATTAATCTAGGATTAATTGATGTATTATTTAATATGGGATTAAATGTGTTCGGAAGAGAGAGAACGTGATTAATTTGGAATTAATTGGTAAAATAAATTTAATAGTTAAATTTGATTTTTCTATTTAATTTATTCGTATGGGCTAAAATTAATATATCGGATATATTAATATGAATTGGATTTCATTACAAAATTAAAGTCGGACTTTAATACGAACGAACGGATTAATTTAGAATTAATTCGTAAACGACGTTCGTAATATATTTGCGAGGCATCGTTATTTAATTAAATTAGATTTAATTATTTAGTGACAAAAGTTCGTTTAATCGGATTAAATGAATCTGAGCCGCGACAAATATTCGTAGAGACATTTTGAATTTTGAATTCAAAATGGTGGGGCCCACTTCACACATGTCACACATGTGAAGTGGTGGTTGGAAAGTGGTTGGCATTTATGCCAAAACAACTTACTTTCCAACCACTTGGTTTAGGTGAAACCAAAAACCCCAACTACATGGTTTTGGTGAAAAGGGTAAAAACCCTTTAACAAAACCAAAAGCTCTCTCTCTTCACTTTAGTAACAACACACAAAATCAAGAAACCCTAGCTTTGGGCGTGAGCTTCTTCATCCTCCTCTCTTTGATTTTGTTGCAAAGTCAAGTTAGCTAGCACTTCAAGGAATCAACAAAGGTGATAGGGAAACAACTCAAAGCTTGGAATCAACATTGAAAGTTGGATCTTGGAGATCACTTCTCAAAATTTTTCAAAGCCAAATTCGTTCATTGTAAGTATATTCCGCAACTTATAATGATCTTTACCACATACTTTCATGCTTATTAGATCCTTGGCATGTTCTAGGAACACTAACACCATCAACCAACAACCAACAACTTCCATCACTCAATGAATAGTGACAAGCATCTCATCACTCAAAGTGATGTGACTTATATCACAAGAATGATTGTGATGTGACGCGTGATGTGACTTGTGGGCCCCACTTGATTCGAAACTTAAGTGGACCCGCAAACACTCCCGGGCTCGGTTTTGCTAATTCCGAATTAATGAATTTTCCGTTGCAACGTAATTAAATCAAATTTAATTAAATAATTATGCCTAGTAAAATTACTATTCACGTCGCTGGTGAATTAGTTCTAAAATAACTCGTTCGCCCGAATTAAAATCTAATTTTAATTCCGTGTCGAAATCTAATTTCGATTAATATATCGAATATATTATTTTATCGATTAATTCCAAATTAATCGTTCTCTCTCTTTAAATAGTATTTTATCCCAAATAAAATATCTCTGTAATTAATCATAGATTAATTTTCTCTCTCATCAAATTAATCCCAGATTAATAATGTGTGAGTCATACGTCATCGGTGAATCTTCGGGAAGCGACCCATGAGATCCATGGATATATTGGCAGTAAATCCGATTATCGGACTATCCGAACACGTACTTACCTAGTACTAAGTTTTTACCGATTTACGAGACATGGTTGGCTTCTAGCAAAGCACCGTGCCTACCCAATTCTCCAGAAATATTCTTAAAGGAATATTGTAATCTTTGTCAGGCGTAGTATACGAAGTATTGTGTATTGCGATCCAGTATCAGATCTCACATGCTATGCCTGGGGCTGGAATTATTTCTGCCCCGTACGAAGGACATATCGAATCTCTGGTAACTAGTCTCTATAATCGGATAACTATGACCTTGTCATATTATCCCGATAGCTGTAGCATAAAATAGTACCAGTTTCGTATCCTACGTGATCATCATTTCCACTATGACTGAAGTGATACTTCCGTCTCGACATCACACCCAATACACTACGATTCTCAGTATATCCAGAAGAGGCGTACACAGAACTTGTTAAAGCCATGGATGACCAAAACCAAAGTATATTGATTGTCGCAAGTATTAGCGGTGCAAATCTCAAGTTAAGACCAAATACACCTACCCTGAAGCGGACTCCCACAGACACATAGACATACTACCAATGGGATTCCGCGGGGTCTATCCAGAGCGAAGCTGTTTCCATACCATCGGTAAACACAACCTCATATCACACTTGCATAAGTATCCAATACTTAAATATATGAGAACTATGTCGTTATGCTCCCACAACGCGCACAAGTGTAATGCTAGTCTATTCCGCATTATCGATGTCCAATCTCGATAATACTACGACTATGGATTATTTAATGATTAAACATTCGTGGATTGATACTGTCTCATATCATCCCAATCCGGAACTAATCATAAGGACTTTTATCATTTATATATCTTGGTAATCCAATTACAAATGATAAAAGAGCAATTTCCTTTGTCACATAGTTAATTTGTACAATAACACCATGATCTGTACAAATAGTGATGCTATGGGTCATAATTGTCCAACAGTAAAGGTCTATCACACATCAAGCTTGTGTAAGCCACAAGTCACCAAAAACTAACAATTTCCATCTAGCAAAAGTTTGATAAAGTTGACTAGGTGATGTGACTTGTGGGCCCCACTATAAATTCAAAATCTGAGTGGGCCCGCAAAACACATATCGAGCTCGGATTCGTTAATTCTGAATTAACGAATATTTCATTGCGACTTAATTAAATCAAATTTAATTAAATAATGATGCGTCGTAAAATTATTACGAAAGTCGCTCGCGAATTAATTCTAAATTAATTCATCCACTCGAATTAAAATCCAACT
>SKCR01033972.1:0-42408 GCA_019454045.1 Zanthoxylum bungeanum | reverse complement strand
CTTAAGGTGACAAGTGATGTGACAAGTGATGTGATATTTGGGCCCCACTTGATTCAAAATTTGAGTGGGCCCGCGACACATCCCAGACTCAGGTTCGCTAATTCCGAATTAAGGAATTTTCCGTTGCGACGTAATTAAATCAAATTTAATTAAATAATTATGCCTAGCAAAATTACTATTCACGTCGCTAGCGAATTAATTCTAAATTAATTCGTTTGCCCAAATTAAAATCCAATTTTAATTTTACGTCGAAATCTAATTTCGTTTAATATATCGAATATATTATTTTATCGATTAATTCCAAATTAATCGTTCTCTCTCTTCAAATAGTATTTTATCCTAGATAAAATCTCTATGTAATTAATCCGAGATTAATTATGCTCGAATCATACGTCATCGGTGAATCTTCAGGAAGCGACCCAAGACTATCCGAACACGTACGTACCTTGTACTACGTTTTTACCGATTTACGAGACATGGTTGGCTTCTAGCAAAGCACTGTGCCTACCAAATTCTCCAGAAATATTCTTAATGGAATATATAATCTATGTCAGTCTTAGTATACATAGTATTGCGTATTGCGATCCAGTATCGGATGTCACATGCAAGGCCTGTGGCTGGAATAGTGTTTTCCCCGTATGAAGCATATATCGGATTACAAGCAACTAGTCTCTTTAATCGGATAATCATGACCTTGTCATATTATCCCGATGGTTGCAACCATTTAGAGTACCAGTTCTGTATCCCTGCGTGATCATCATCTCCATATGACTGAAGTGATACTTCCATCTTGACATCACATCCAATACACTACGATTCTCAATAAACCCAGAAGAGGCGTACACAGAACCTGTTAAAGTCCTGGACGACCAAAACCAAAGCGTATTGATTGTCGCAAGTACTAGCGATGCAAGTCTCAGGTTAATGTTGGACAGTTATGACTCATAGCGTCACTGTTTGTAAAAGACATTGTGTTTTTGTATAAAATTAACTATGTAGTAATGAAATTGCCTTTTAGCGTTTTGTAATTTATTTACTTTCATATATAAATGGTAAAAGTCAATATGATTAGTTTCGGATTGAGATGATATGAGACAGTATCAATCCATAAAGGTTTAATCATTAAATATCCCTAGTCGTAGTATTATCGAGATTGAACATCGATAATGCGGAATAGACTAGTATTACACTTGTGTGCGTTGTGAGGGCATAACGACATAGTTCTCATATATTTAAATATAGGATACTTATGCAAGTGCAATAGGAGGTTGTGTTTTACCGATGGTACGGAAAACAGCTTCGCTCTGGATAGACCCCGCAGAATCCCATTGGTAGTATGTATATGTGTCTATGGGAGTCTGCTTCAGGGTAGGTGTATTTGTTCTTAACCTGAGACTTGCATCGCTAGTACTTGCGACAATCGGTAAACTTTGATTTTGGTCGTCCAGGGCTTTAACAGGTTCTGTGTACGCCTCTTCTGGGTTTATTGAGAATCGTAGTGTATTGGATGTGATGTCAAGACGGAAGTATCACTTCAGACATATGGAGATGATAATCACGCAGGGATTCAGAACTGGTTCTCTATTGTGTTGCAACCATCGGGATAATACGACAAGGTCATGATTATCCGATTCAAAGAGACTAGTTGCTTGATATCTAATATGTGCTTCGTACGGTATACTACGCCTGATAATCACGCAGGGATTCAGCCCCAGGCCTTGTACGCGACATCTGATACTGGATCGCAATGCGCAATACTACGGTATACTACGCCTGATAAAAATCGTATATTCCAGTAAGAATATTTCTGGAGAATTGGGTAGGCATGGCGTTTTGCTAGAAGCCAATCTTGTCTCGTAAATCGGTAAAAACGTAGTACGAGGTACGTACGTGTTCGGATAGTCCGACGACCGTATTTACTGCCAACATATCCAGGGTTCTCTTGGGTCGCTTCCCGAAGATTCACCGATGACGTATGATTCGAGCTAAATTAATCTGGGATTAATTACGGAGAGACTTTATCTTGGATAAAGTACTATTTGAAGAGAGAGAAATATTAATTTGGAATTAATCATAAAAATAATATATTCGATATATTATTCGGAATTAGATTTCGACGCGGAATTAAAATTAGATTTTAATTCGGGCAAACGAGTTAATTTAGAATTAATTCGTTAGCGACGTGAATAGTATTTTTGCTAGGCATAATTATTTAATTAAATTCGATTTAAATTACGTCACGACGCAAGTTCGTTAATTCAGAATTAGCGAACCCGAGCCCGGGAGTATTTGCGGGCCCACTCGCATTCGGAATCGAGTGGGGCCCAAATGTCACATCAACCATCACATCACTAGTCAACTAATTCATTTTAGCTTGATGGGTTTATGTGAGTTGGTTAAAGTGTGTAAAACACTCCAAGTCAAAGTAAGGTGAAAGACTTATACCAACCAAGGTTTGGTATATCATTTATAATTGTTTTTGAAACAATTATTATTGATTTTGGAAATCAGATCTTCATCTTCTCCTCTCTCCCAAATTGCCGAAACTGTGACAGTTTTTGCTCTCTCCATTTTCTTCATTTCTTAGTCGAATTTTGTGAAGAAAAGGTGTGAAGTTTTGTTGCAAAAATTCACTAAGGGCTAGCACTCTCAAGGATCATCAAGAGGTGATAGGGAAACCTATTCAAGAGCTTGGAAATTCAAAACAAAGCTTGGAGCATTGTTCTTTCTCTTGGCCGAATTCCTGGAGCATCTTGGAGCAAATTTTTGTTGATCAACGCATCATTAAACTGATCAATGTAAGTGTGTTTCCGCCACTCTTCTTCGTTATTCATTCGTATTTCTTTGTTCATTATGATCTTGGGACTAATCATAGAAACCAACAATTAAGACCAAATACACATACCTTGATGTGGATTCCCATAGACACATAGTCGTACTACCAATGGGGTCTATCCCAAGCGAAGCTGTTTCCGTACCATCGGTAAACACAACCTCCTATCACACTTGCATAAGTATCCAATACTTAAATATATGAGAACTATGTCATTACACTTCCATAACACGCACAAGTGCAATACTAGTCTTTTCCGCATTATCGATGTCCAGTCTCGATAATACTACGACTAGGGATATTTAATGATTAAACCTTTATGGATTGATACTGTCTCATATCTTATAATCTGGAACTAATCATAAGTGTAGGCATTGCATTTTTGCATACCAAACCCGATGATGAGTCTCGTAAGGAGGCACTACCTTTAAGTCGTGGAAGTCGCGGAAAACGGTCGTTGGTAATGAGAAGTCAAGAATTGACATATCATTGGTTTTATTTCGTTGAATTAGCTCGGAGTTCGCTTGTTGAATCTTCATTTTGAGGCATATCCTTGACCCGAAATCACCACAAACCACTCTAAGCCCACCTAAACACCTAAACCCACATACAAAGCCCATGAAATCAAAACAAATCAAACACCAAGCCCACCATCCAAGAAGCCCACGCCCATGACATCATATTCACTCATTCATCCACTATTCAAACATGATTTACCTTTCTACCAACTTACTTTACACCTTTGACCTTACTTTTACCTTGACACAAAAAATTCCAAGCCATTTATTAAGCAACCCCACACTCATTAACACCAAAGCCACCCATTTACCATTTTTTCAAACCATTTAATAACATTTCCTTACACCATTTAATAACCTCCCTTCACCAAGTCAAGCATCTCCCCCACACCATTTATGCCATCAACCTCACGCCCACCACCATTTAATTTTCCTTTTCTTTATTTTCCATCACCTTTCTTCTATATTCAACAAAGATCACAATTATCATCAACTTTCCCTTCCTTTGTCAACAAAGCTAGTGTATCAAATTAATTACTCTTGGCCGACCTAATTAATGCTTACCTTTGTTTACCTATATAAACTCTCATTTTCTACCTTGAAACACCTAGCATATACTTAGCACATATTGAGCATAAACCCCTCCTCTCAAGCCCTCAAACTCACGGTAAAACTGCCTCTAACCAGCACCATCTTCACGCCCTTCATCACTTCCAAATCAGCCCTTGTCTTCAAGCAACTCACTGCTTCCATTCAGGCCCTTGCACACTGCCTCATTCAGCACCATTTTCACGCCCTTAACTGCCTTTGAATCAGCCTCTCACTGCCTCTCAACTTGCGCCCAAACCAGCTCACTTCAGCCCTTCAAATTAACGCCATTTCACCGCCTATTCCAGCCCCTAAAGACCTTAAACCATCCCCTGAAGCACGCCTATTCCAGCCCCTGAAGCACCCTACATTCTAGCCCTTGAAGCACGCCTATTCCACCCCTGAAGCCCGCAAATATTGCCCCCTGAAACACAAAAACATAGCCAGCAAACCAATCCCTTGTCACGCCCAAATCAGCCCCTTGAAGTCACCTTCATTCACGCCCAAAGTAGCAACAAATCTTCACTTCCCCTTTGTCCCACATTGATTAGGAAATACCCCTCCCCTTTAGCAACAATTTTTCACGCACAAAGGAAACCAATAAATCATTACCCATTTGTCCCACATCCATTAGGAAACACCCCCTCAAAACCAAGCCTCATTCACGCACATAAATCCCTACACAGCAGCTTACAATCACGCTCATTGCAGCCTCTGCTCACGCAGATCAGTCCCCCTTCATTCCAGTCCAGTACATGTCCATTCAGCCCTCGAACACAGCCTCATTTTGCCCCTTTATCACACGCCATTACCCCCTAAATCACCCCTAACTCGCGTCCGAACCAGCCTCTCAATCAACCCCTTAACACGCACCTAAAAGCCCCTGGAATCAGCCATTATTCACGATAAAATCTCCCTAGAATAAGCTTCCCTTTCACGCCCAAGATAGCAACAAAGCAGCCCCTATCTCCCAAAATCCCACATCGCCCAAGAAACTACTCCTCTTTATTCATGCCAAAAGCCTCACGCACAAAGCCTCATATTAGCCCTCAAACACGTCAACAAGCTCATTCATCACGCCTAAATACCGCAACCTGAAACGCCAAGAAACGGAGTAGAAACAGCGACTCGAACAGCGAAACGGCGAGGAAAAAGGCCAAATCAGCGAACCGGAGAAGTCACGAAATTTTAGCCCTTCCGACGGCCGTATAACGCATCTCCGAAGAACGACATAAAAGGTTAGACCTGAGGGTTTATATTATTGAATTTGTTCACATGAAATAATGACTTAGGAAATGTGTTTAGCATGAATAATTGGTTTAACATGTTATTTAATTTAAGTTATGTAAATTAGTAACTTAGAAAAGCATGTAACTTACTTTTCTTAGCATGAGAATTATGAATTAGTGTGTGATGTGATTTCGGGCGAATGGAATATGTGTTCTTTCTTGTGGTATATTGGATGGAAACCCAGACATAAATTCCATAGCCGAATCCGAATGGACGGTATTATGGTTTGCACTCGGGATACAATGCCCCGTACCACTTGAAGGATACATGTATTTTATTTCATCCAAACTTGTATTCGAGCATGACTAGGCCATTAGGAAGTTGTTTTATTTTTAGCATGATTTAATTATTTTATTTCGCAATAGGAGTTTGATTATGTTTAAATTGTATTTCATTTAATATACTTTTGTGTGATGCCGAATGTTTGTCGTAATGAAAAGTTTACTGTTGAAGCATGCAAACCTAGAATTTAGACTACTCTTGACCAACATGTATGTTGAGTAGACTTTGTTAATATTGCACAAATCCATTCATTACAAACGACATAAGTAAGGGACCATTCCGAACCCAACGGTTTGAGGTCTTCCCTTGCGAGGGGTGAGTGCGGCCTTAAATCATTTTCCTGGTTCACACCGGGTGGCGACTCCATTATTCTCCGGTTTAGTCCCCGTGGGCTACTCCGTACTCCCAACTCGCCCTGAGTCTAGAACAGCATGCGTCCCCAGTTTCTGTGTCCTACAGTCTGGCGACTCCACTGGGGATAGAGAATCGGCCCCGAAATAATGTCTTGTAATGTTTGTGATTTGTGCTTTAAATAATCATGTTACTGTGGGTTTAAGGAGTTTAATTAAAGTCATTTTTAAGGCTAGGTAATGGTTGGTGTCTTCCTTCACTCACTACCTTTCTATAAGGAAAAGCTGTGAAGGCACCTATAGTTGATGTCTTCCTTCATTCACTACCTTTCTATAAGGAAAAGCTGTGAAGCACCTAGATAATCATTACTTGTAGCTTGTTGTGATAGACTAGTTTGGAATACTCGTTGTTTATTCCTGACACCAAGCGATAAGAGCCTAAGGGGCTTGGGTACTTAAGAGAGCCTCGCTCCACCCTCCCTCTAGGGAATCTACAACGGGAAGTCCATTCGACAGTTAGTCACACACCATAACTCGTTGGCATGTACCGTAAGGTATAAAAAATGTGCGTTCACTTGGTCGATTGAACCCTTGAGTGGGGAGTCCTAGTTGTGAACAATCCTTCGTCAGCGAGAGCCTTTGTTTACACTCCTGAAATCTACACATGAACCTTAGTTTTGTGACCCTTAGAAATTGTTTATTTATGCTTGTATTTGGGACCATTGTCATTTGGAATCAGTTGGACTTTTTTTCAAAAGACATAAACTTGTTGGGCCATTTAAACAGGGACAAGTTCATGTCTTTTGACAATTGGGCCAAAAGCTTCTAAAATGTCAATGAGCCATTTTGTGTTTGGGCCTCTTATCATTTGAAGTTGTTTAGTCATATCATCGCATAGTGTAAACTTGTTGGGCCTTTTCAACTGGGACAAGTTTGCACCACGCAATAGTATGATTGAATACTTTGAAATGATAATAAGCCAATTTGTATATATATCACACACGTCTTATGCACCTCATGCATGCATGCATCATGCTAACCCTTGTGTTTCAAAAGCCATCATAGATACTCGTTGGGTTAGGAAAGAAGGAAGACTAGTCAAGAGACCATCAGCAAAAATGAGTGGATCAGTTAATGAAGAATCTCATCTGGATCAATTGGAAGCCAAAGTAACCAAAATTACTGAGCAGTTGCAAGTTTAGACCAATATTGTGGCCAATTTGACCGTATCCCATGTAGCCAATAACAGAAAATTGTGCAACCAAAATGAAAAAACCATTGGGAGACATTCAAGGACCAAGCCCACTCCTTCTGGGGTTAGCCCTATCAGGAATAGACAATTCTCTAATCTTGGTAAACCTTTGTCAGAGGTATTTGAAGAGCTAAAAAGGCAAGGATTCATGTATCCCTTAGAGCCTAAACCACTTCCCAACCCAGTGCCACACAACCTTAAGCTAAACCTTTACTGTCACTACCACCGGCAAAGAGGCACGAAACTAACAAATGCTCGCGCCTTAGACATGAGATCCAGGACCTCATCGACTCCCTGAAATACCTGACCCAGAAAAAGATCAACCTAACACACACAGAACACCTCCACCCACCAACAGGATCAATTCCGGCCTACCCGACAGCCTTGTCCTCCAACCTATAACCATCAAACTTCTCGCATGGGGATACAGGACAACAGTGGCAAATATGAAATAAAGCATATGGGGGATTTCTGGGAAAATTTCTCGGATACTGACGAGGAGGAGGTGGCAAAAAAAGAAAGTAAATGGGAAAAAAAACTACTGCAGTTGGAGAATCTGATGTTTGAAGAGAGCAAGAAGACGGGTAAAGACGAAGTTGCAAATGATGGAGGTGTTTGTTTCCCGGATCTTATTCAATTATGATCCAGCATTTATAAAGATATTGATCTTGTCTACTTGTTCGAACATTTTTTAATGATAATAAAGAAGTTCATTTCGCTTATTTGCCTGAGTTCTCAACCTGAATGACATGAGGATATTTGACAAAAGTATTCAACCCTGGTACCATGATATTCAACGGTATCTAGAACGCGGAGAACTCCCAGAAGGAGCAAGCAGAAAAGACAGAATGGCCTTTCAGAAATTGGGAAATGGGGCAGCGAAACTGTCAGACTTGGAAATGAATGAGTTCATCGAGCCGATTAATGTTGTACTTTGTCTGAGGAAGAGAAGACCGAGTAGTCACCAAAGGAATTGGCAGAAAACCTAACCCAACGGGATTGGAAATTCATCCATGCATACATGCATACACGTAACTTGCATCCCTTGTTTTGTGTTTTGTTTTTGCAGATTTCAAACCAAAGAGAACCAACAGGGGGCGAACAGAAACATATGGCGCCAAGGAGCATAATGAGGATCCAACCCATCACGAAAAGGGAGTACCTCTACACTTGCATATTTACACATCACCCGCACATGTTTTCATTCTATTTTTTTTTTTTTGTGTTCGCATGTCTCAAAGAAGGAAAGAGAAAGCGGCAGAATACAAGCAAGTTGAAAGTAGATAAAGTAATACCAGCAATATTCAGAAATGAACCCATGGGGGCGAAGCCCCAAATTAACAGCAATTGAAAAGTGGAATGTCAGAGAAAGGAAAAATCTTTGGTGGCTAGACATATGTCCGATGATGACATTGTATGTTGTAGGGAAGAAACACTAGAAGCGATAAGTGCGAGACGTGCTCTCGTCCGATATTCTGAATGGACTGATCTCGGTTAGACTTATGAGCACTTGATTACGGGATCTCAGCAGTAGAAGCCTGAGTGGTTGGCAAGATGACTAGTAGAAGAGATAGTGGATCAGTGAATGACCGTTTGCCTGGATGTCCACCCTGGTTTACTGATGCTACAATATATGATATGGTTGGAAACGAAGAAAAAGTCTCTGCGAAAAAAAAAAAAATAGACCACCTATAACCGATAAGCGTGAAGCTACCCATGGGGAGAGTATTAGGACCACCATGAGGAGAAATGCTACCTTAATGGTAGGTGTGTCAAAAAAAAAAAAAAAAAGAAAAAGAGTTCAAAATGAAAATAAAGAAAAGAAAGACAAAAGAAAAAGAAGAAGACCATATCATGTTGAGTATGACGAAGTATCACAGAACGTGTTCCAGACATCTAGGTTGGTTAGACCCACTGGTCCGATTCTCCGAGACGAAATCATCGAGTTGGCTTACTTAAGGACTAAGCTGCGAAAGAGCCCTGGCACACACACACTTGGAGTCTAGCTCAGATCATTCACTCAGACGGTCGGATTTGAGTTGTATCGAGTACTTTGAAGGTTCTCAGGTTTCGACGCAAAGCATTCATTGAGGAAAAAAGTATGTCCAGCTATCAAGATTCTCTCATGAGAGGCAATATGACATTCTGGGGGCGAGGCCCACACCATTATTATCAGTTTGGCCGGGTATGGCACTCAGGGTACAAGACCCTTATCTCAACTCACGGTGGGAACAAGACCCACGGGAACAAGACCCACAACTCAACAAATTGGGAACAAGACCCGCAATTCATGGAACAAGACCCTTATCTCAACAAATCAGGAACAAGACCCGCAGTTTAGGGAACAAGACCCTTATCTCAACAAATCGGGAACATGACCCGCAATTCAGGGAACAAGACCCGTAATTCAGGGAACAAGACCCGCAATTCAGGGAACAAGACCCTTATCTCAACACAATTCAGGGAACAATACCCTCAACACAATTCAGGGAACAAGACCCGCAATTCAGGAACAAGACCCTTATCTCAATAAATCGGGAACAAGACCCGCAGTTCAGGGAACAAGACCCTTATCTCAACAAATCGGGAACAAGACCTGCAATTCAGGGAACAAGACCCTTATCTCAACACAATTCAAGGAACAAGACCTTCAACACAATTTAGGGAACAAGACCCTCAACATAATTCAGGGAACAAGACTCTCAGCTCAAAACGGGAACAAGACCCACAACTCAAAAAATTGGGAACAAGACCTTCAACATAATTCAGGGAACAAGACTCTCAGCTCAAAACGGGAACAAGACCCAAAACTCAAAAAATCAAGAACAAGACCCACAACTCAGGGAACAAGACCCTCAACACAATTAAGTTCGGGAACAAGACCCATAACTCAATTTAGGGAATAAGACCCTCAGCTCAACACAATTCAGATCGGGAACAAGACCTACAACTCAGTTCAGGGAACAAGACCCTCAGCTCAATTCAGATCGGGAACAAGACCCTCAGCTCAACGTAATTCAGGGAACAAGACCCTCACCACAATTAAGTTCTGGGAACAAGACCCTCATCACAATTCAGATCGGGAACAAGACCCACAACTCAATTCAGGGAACAAGACCCTCAGCTCACTTCGGGAACAAGACCCAGGGGTCGCAGTACCTCACCACCAAATCAATTCATTTCGAAGCAACATGTGAGTCAGGTGGCAGCTGGCGAGCCAGGTAAGTAAAAATGCATTGCACAAACTTTGATAGGATTGTCATTGTCACACACTGAACAAATCCCATCAAAGTGGGGGCAACTGTAGGCATTGCATTTTTGCATAACAAACCCGATGATGAGTCTCATAAGGAGGCACTACCTTTAAGTCGTGGAAGTCGCGGAAAACGGTCGTCGGTAATGAGAAGTCAAGAATTGACATATCATTGGTTTTATTTCTTTGAATTAGCTCGGAGTTCGCTTGTTGAATCTTCGTTTTGAGGCATATCCTTGACACGAAATCACCGCAAACCACTCTAAGCCCACCTAAACACATAAACCCACATCCAAAGCCCAAGAAATCAAAACAAATCAAACACCAAGCCCACCATCCAAGAAGCTCACGCCCATGACATCATATTCACTCCTTCATCCACTATTCAAACATGATTTACCTTTCTACCAACTTACTTTACACCTTTGACCTTACTTTTACCTTGACACAAAAATTTCAAGCCATTTATTAAGCAAACCCCACACTCATTAACACCAAAGCCACCCATTTACCATTTTTTCAAACCATTTAATAACATTTCCTTACACCATTTAATAACCTCCCTTCACCAAGTCAAGCATCTCCCCCACACCATTTATGCCATCAACCTCACGCCCACCATCATTTAATTTTCCTTTTCTTTATTTTCCATCACCTTTCTTCTATATTCAATAAAGATCACAATTATCATCAACTTTCCCTTCCTTTGTCAACAAAGCTAGTGTATCAAATTAATTACTCTTGGCCTACCTAATTAATGCTTACCTTTGTTTACCTATATAAACTCTCATTTTCTACCTTGAAACACCTAGCATATACTTAGCACATATTGAGCATAAACCCCTCCTCTCAAGCCCTCAAACTCACGGCAAAACTGCCTCTAACCAGCACCATCTTCACGCCCTTCATCACTTCCAAATCAGCCCTTGTCTTCAAGCAACTCACTGCTTCCATTCAGGCCCGTGCACACTGCCTCATTCAGCACCATTTTCACGCCCTTAACTGCCTTTGAATCAGCCCCTCACTGCCTCTCAACTTGCGCCCAAACCAGCTCACTTCAGCCCTTCAAATTAACGCCATTTCAGCGCCTATTCCAGCCCCTGAAGACCCCAAACCAGCCCCCTGAAGCACGCCTATTCCAGCCCCTGAAGCACCCTACATTCTAGCCCTTGAAGCACGCCTATTCCACCCCTGAAGCCCGCAAATATTGCCCCCTGAAACACGAAAACATAGCCAGCAAACCAATCCCTTGTCACGCCCAAATCAGCCCCTTGAAGTCACCTCCATTCACGCCCAAAGTAGCAACAAATCTTCACTTCCCCTTTGTCCCACATTGATTAGGAAATACCCATCCCCTTTAGCAACAATTTTTCACGCACAAAGGAAACCAATAAACCCTTACCCATTTGTCCCACATCCATTAGGAAACACCCCCTCAAAACCAAGCCTCATTCACGCACATAAATCCCTACACAGCAGCTTACAATCACGCTCATTGCAGCCTCTGCTCACGAAGATCAGTACCCCTTCATTCCAGTCCAGTACATGTCCATTCAGCCCTCGAACACAGCCTCATTTTGCCCCTTTATCACACGCCATTACCCCCTAAATCACCCCTAACTCGCGTCCGAACCAGCCTCTCAATCAACCCCTTAACACGCACCAAAAAGCCCCTGGAATCAGCCATTATTCACGCTAAAATCTCCCTAGAATAAGCTTCCCATTCACGCCCAAGATAGCAACAAAGCAGCCCCTCTCTCCCAAAATCCCACATCGCCCAAGAAACTACTCCTCTTTGTTCATGCCAAAAGCCTCACGCACAAAGCCTCATATTAGCCCTCAAACACGTCAACAAGCTCATTCATCACGCCTAAATACCGCAACCTGAAACGCCACGAAACGGAGTAGAAACAGCGACCCAAACAGCGAAACAGCGAGGAAAAAAGCCAAATCAGCGAACCGGAGAAGTCACGGAATTTTAGCCCTTCCGACGGCCGTATAACGCATCTCCGAAGAACGACACAAAAGGTTAGACCTGAGGGTTTATATTATTGAATTTGTTCACATGAAATAATGACTTAGGAAATGTGTTTAGCATGAATAATTGGTTTAACATGTTATTTAATTTAAGTTATGTAAATTAGTAACTTAGAAAAGCATGTAACTTACTTTTCTTGGCATGAGAATTATGAATTAATGTGTGATGTGATTTCGGGCGAATGGAATATGTGTTCTTTCTTGTGGTATATTGGATGGAAACCCGGACATAAATTCCATAGCCGAATCCGAATGGACGGTATTATGGTTTGCACTCGGGATACAATGCCCCGTACCACTTGAAGGATACATGTATTTTATTTCATCCAAACTTGTATTCGAGCATGACTAGGCCATTAGGAAGTTGTTTTATTTTTAGCATGATTTAATTATTTTATTTCGCAATAGGAGTTTGATTATGTTTAAATCGTATTTCATTTAATATACTTTTGTGTGATGCCGAATGTTTGTCGTAATGAAAAGTTTACTGTTGAAGCATGCAAACCTAGAATTTAGACTACTTTGACCAACATGTATGTTGAGTAGACTTGGTTAATATTGCACAAATCCATTCATTACAAACGACATAAGCAAGGGACCATTTCGAACCCAACGGTTTGAGGTCTTCCCTTGCGAGGGGTGAGTGCGGCCTTAAATCATTTTCCCGATTCACACCGGATGGCGACTCCATTATTCTCCGGTTTAGTCCCCCGTGGGCTACTCCGTACTCCCAACTAGGCCATGAGTCTAGAACAGCATGCGTCGCCCAGTTTCTGTGTCCTACAATAAGGATTTTTATCATTTATATATTTAAGTAATCAAATTACAAAATGATAAAATGCAATTTCCATTGCTACATAATTAATTTGTACAAAAACCACAATGTCTTTTACAAATAGTGACGTTATGGGTCATAATTGTCTAACAATCTCCAACTTGGCCTATAGCCAGTCACTCAACCATCTAATACCTGAACTATGTACATGTCGCTCAAACTTTTGCTGAGGAATAGCTGTCGTCGGCGGATCTGTTGTTGTCCTCTGATGCGACCTTCTCGATCTTCACATCGCCACGATGTATGATCTCACGAATCAGATGGAAACGTCGAAGAACATGCTTGGATCGTTGATGAGACCGTGGTTCCTTAGCCTGTGCTATAGCCCCGTTATTGTCAAATACAATGGAACGGGCTCAGCTGCTAACGGAACTACTCCTAATCCAATTAGGAATTTACAGATCCAAACTGCCTCTTTTGCTGCTTCAGCTGCAGCAATATACTCTGCTTCTGTTGTTGAATCGGCAACAGTTTCTTGCTTGGAAGATTTCCAGCTTACTGCTCCGTTATTTAAACAAAATATATACCCGGATTGCGACTTACAGTCGAAATTATCGGTTTGGAAACTTGCATCGGTATACTCAGTTACCTCAAGTTCTCCATCTCCATAGATTAAGAAAGCATCCTTAGTTCGTCTAAGATATTTTAGGATATTCTTAACCGCCATCCAGTGACTATCACCTGGATCGGCCTGATAGCGACTACACATGCTCAAAGCATACGAGACATCAAGTCGCGTACATGTCCTTAGATAGAGTGACGCCATGTGACATTGGCAATAGTCCCCTCTTTGGACTGATCCATGTTGAATCTCTTCAACATCCTCTAAAAGGTTTCCGTTAAGGAAAGTAATTTTGAAATCCATTTGCCATATCTCGTAATCGAAATATGCAGCAATAGCAAGCATTATCCTAATGGATTTAATCATGGCAACTGGTGAAAAAGTTTTGTCGTAATCGACACCATGTCGTTGACGATACCCTTTCGCTACAAGCCTAGCTTTGTACGTTGGTACGTTTCCATCCATGTCAGTCTTCCTCTTGAAGACCCATTTGCAACCAATAGGCTTTACGCCTTCTGGTGCATCAACCATTGTCTAAACCGGAGTTGATACCTTGTATCGCTTCCTCATACACACCCGGCTCGTCTTCCTCAATAAGATTAATATCCACATGAGGTGAGATCAGAAACCCGTACCTCTCAGGTTATTTTCTGACTCTCTCTGACCTATGCGGTCCTTGTGTATTCGAAGATTGTGGTACAGTCTCATCCCTGATGGACTGTACATATTCCGTTAAGGATTCTGTGCCAGGAACAGTATCACTCTGATTTTCGTCAAGTTCTACTTTCCTCCCACTTATCACTGCATTTAGGAATTCCTTCTCAAGGAAAACCGCATGTTGAGCAACAAATACTTTGTTCTCTTGTGGGTGATAGAAGTAATATCCTTTGGTTTCCCTAGGATATCCTGTAAATAGGCATTTATCCGATTTGGGTTCTAGTTTGGTACCTTCCAAACGTTTGACGTATGCCCAACAATCCCAAATCTTCAGGAATGAGAAACCTAGTTTCTTTCATGTCCATATTTCATACGGAGTCTGTTGAATAGACTTTGATGGAACCTTATTCAAAATAAGTATTGCACTGTTCAATGCATATCCCGAGAAGGAAATAGGTAGCTCTGTGCGACTCATCATAGACCTCACCATGTCTAACAAAGTTCGGTTTCTCCGTTCGGACATACCGTTTAATTGCGGTATTCCGGGAGGAGTCCACTGTGAAAGAATACCATATTCTTTCAAGTAATCAAGAAACTCATTGCTTAAGTATTCACCACCACGGTCCGATCGTAATGTCTTAATACTTTTGCCGGTCTGTTTTTCTACTTCGTGTCGAAACTCTTTGAATTTCTCAAAAGTTTACGACTTGTGTCTCATAAGAATACACATAACCATAACGCGATGCATCATCCGTAAAGGTTACGAAGTATTCATATCCACCTCTAGCCTGGCTAGACATGGGCCCACATACGTCACTATGAACGAGGGCTAACAGTTCGGTGGCACGTGTGACCGACGTAAACACACACGTATAACGCAAGCGCACGTATCGTTCAAGTAGTATAAAAATATCGATCCCACGATGACTTAATATCTAATCTATTAATTTTATGAGGTCAAATGATTACTAGTATCTAACAGGTTGTTTGATTGATTTGAAATGGTGACGATTCTAAATTTAAAAACAAGTAAATAAAATTGTTCGAAAGTAGGTTTTAAGAAAATTCAATATTAAAAACTATCTAGGGTTGTGATTTCTTCCAATATCATTTTAAAGATGAAGTGGTTATCTTAAAGTTGTGTAATATATTGATTTATTAACCTGGAACACTAAATTATGTGTAAGCCTCTGTCGATGGTCAGACACAAATACCCAGTTTAACCAAATTGAACCATATGTCTATGTCAACCAAATTATCTGGATTCATTAAGTTTAAGTTCCAATTATGGCTACCCCCGCCCGATAGGTACATGTCTATCCTGTAACGAAATCTATTAAAGGGTTATCTATCCTCAAGGAAGATCGTGGGCTATTAAGTCTAAGGCTGAAACCTAAAATTCCTTTGTCAAGTTTATTTTAGATTTACCACATCAATCTTATTAGTGGCCAATTAACAAAATGCATTAAGCTTAAGACTTAATAAGTAAACCTTTAGATTACCCAAACTATAATTTAACCCCTTATAAACCGGTGATATTGGATTTCATCACAACCCCAGATAACTGGCTTAGTTACGACACATATTTACGGGTAGTAAAAAAACTTAAATAAAATAAAAGACATAAAGTAAAATACTGAAAATTAAATGACGGAAAGTAAATGCTGAAATTAAATACTGAAAATTAAATGCTGAAAGTAAATGCTGAAAGTAAATTGCTGAAAAGTAAATGCTGAAAGTAAATTGTTGAAAGTAAATTGCTGAAAAGTAAATGCTGAAAGTAAATTGCTGAAAAGTAACAAAGTAAAAGTACAATAAAAGAAAATGTTGAGGTAAAAGGATCCATTTTTATTACTTCTATTTTAGATATCTCCCTTAATATAATATATTAACTTTGCATGATAATTACCAACCAGCCATATAGGCGGTATCCAGATTAAGTCAAATTAATAATTAATTACCAACCGACCAATCAGGCGGTATCCAGTTTAGTCAGGTTAAAACAATTTAAATAATTACCAACCGACCAATATGACAGTATCCTCGTTAAGTCAGGTTTTAACTAGTTTATATATTATAATTAAGGGAGATTAATCTAAATATTAGTAATAAAAGTTTTACCTTTTACCGCAGCAAAGGGGAGTTACCTCCTCATTACTGAAAAGTAAAAACTGAAAATTAAAGAAAGAAAAGTACTGTGCGTAAAAGTAAATTGCGGAAAGTAAAAACTGAAAAGTAAAGAAAAGAAAGTGCGAAAGTGGAAATTAATTACTAAAAGCTGTAAATAAACAAACAAGATACAATCTTCTTAGTATTCTTAAGTAATTCCTTAGAAGAAAGTATGAATTTTACAAATGAAATGACTTGGTATTTATAGGCAAAATTTTGCCTCCATCAAATCATCCACCAAATCAATTATTAATTGCTCCACTAATTGCTCCACCAAATCCATTATTAATTGCTCCACTAATCTCTTATCATGTTTGGTGATGATTTGATATTTTTATTATTTATTATTAATTTATTTTTTGCTTTGAAAATGATTGAAAGTGACTTTAATAATTACACACAACACACTTCTGGATGGTTCATCAATTTCTCGCATGAAATCGTCAGAATTCGAAATTATTTTGTCTTTCAAAGCTGTAGATATTTGAGTCTTCTTTAATCTGGAACTTAAATCAGCTGAATCCAATATCGGAGTAAAATGTTATGCCTAAAATACGACAGATGCGCAAAACTGGAATTTCCAAAACTGCACTTCGTCAAAAACGCCATTTCAAGTTTCCAATCTCCAAAATTAAAATATCAAGTCCAATAATTGACCTTATTTGACCCATATTTCGTCCTAAATGATTTCATTAAGTCCCAATATTAATTTACCTGCAAAATAAACTAAAACGCATCAAAACGTTCATCAAACCCGATAAACTAAACAAAATATTAAGTTAAAGGGGCGGTAAATATTGATATATTTTCTGTTCATCACACCCCCAAACCTAACATTTTGCTAGTCCTCGAACAAAACAATAAAATAAAATACAAGAAACAATTAAAATTAAACTAAGCCACTTTCGTAGGATCACGGTTGCATTTAGCATATGCAACAAGCCTAAAGTATTAAACAACTCATTTTTGCCCACAACAGTCATAAGTGCAGTTGATAAGAGAGTAATATTTTTGTCCTAAAGTTCTATCAGATTTCACACCTTTTTTGCAGCAATGGAATAATTTTTCTGATTTTTCTGATTTTTTTCTTTGATTTTTCTCTATTTTTTTTTATATACAATATCTTTCATCTATGTAACGAGTGTTAGGTCGGTGGCTCCCAAACCAGTTGGCTTTAGGGCACCAAGTGTTAAGACACCCCTACGGACTTAATTACTCAGACTTCAGAGATATATATATATATTTTGTAGCATCTTTGATCCATGTAGCGAGCTTTGGGCCAGTGACTCCCAAACCAGTTGGTTTTAGGGAATAGGTGTTAAAACACCCTTACAGACTTAATAACTTGGATCTTAGATTTTTTATTTTTATTTTTTTACTCCATTGGTTTTTTAGATGCTTCCTCCAATTTAACTAGAGCAGTGAATATTACAAACTTTTCAATTACAGTTCATGTCCGTATGTTTCTATGTATGTTGATAATATCTGCTAACTGAACATATGAAGATCCATTTTAGTCTGTTTTATGGAGAATTTACAAATTAAATAATTTAAAAGGAAATAAACAAAAATTAACTGATTTCGAAAGTAGGCTTGAGATACTTCTCAGGAGTGGAAACTCCTTACTCAGCCATCTCTTACCAATTTCACCCTTTTAGTCAAAATAAAACACACAAAAACACAAAATATTTTGTAATTTATGAAAAAATTTCAATTTTTTTTGTATTTTTCGAAAAATTTTGGACTAAAAACAAGGTACTGATCAACTAATTCCCTCCCCCAAACCTAAATGAGACATTGTCCCCAATGTCTTAAACAGTAGAAAAAGAGTTTAGAAGATAATACCTGGTTAGCTGAAATTCTACAAGAATTGAAGGTTAAGATCCAGTTTAATCCTACGCCTCTTACCACAATCGTCCTCGGACCAATTTATCTTTGAAAGGATAGGGTCAACTCATGGTTCATAGGCTATGAGTTTGTCTATTAGATCCGGAGCAGTTCTGGCAGTAAAGAGGAGTTCTTTCAAAGGTTTTGATACCAACCCATTTCTCCGGGCATCATCAAGAAACACACAAAGAAAATCATAAAATCCATCAACGTTGTACAGCCCAATTGGTTTCTGGTGTATGTTCAGGTTCACCCAAGATAGCACAATAAAAATTTCCTCCAATGTGCCCAAGCCACCTAGCAAAGCAATAAAAGCATCAGCACGGTTAATCATTCTATCAATCGTTCAGACATACCTGGCACGATCAGTTCCTCTCCGTTTGATGGTCCAATAAGATTTGCTTCTGCCAAGGGTTTTGGGATGATTCCCAAAACGTGACTGCCTCCTTCTTGTACGACCTTTGAAACGATCCCCATAAGTCCAAGATTGCCTCCGCCATATATTAAGTGCATATTTCTTGCAGCTAAGACTCGACCCAATTCTTGTGCTACTTCTACGTATTGTGGCTTAACACCAACACTACTACCGCAAAACACACAGATGTTTTCAACTCGTCTTCTTGAAGTGGCTTCCATTTTTTATATGTATTTCTTTCTCAACTCTGGATGCCTTCGAAAGTCCAATGATGGGCTGAATTTATAGTACCTGAAAAGGGTGAGTAAAAATAGCACAAGTATCTTCCAGAGGACGATTAGTAGCGAAATAATATCGTGATAGTCAAAAAGGTATGGATCCTGTCGGAGAAAATAAAAGAAAACAACAAAACAAATTACAATTATTAAGAAAAGACAAAGAGATATAATATTTACAAGAAAAGTAACGGCTTGATTGACGTCTATGCGTCAGGGACAAGCTTCCCATCCAATTTTCTTATAAACTGGCAAACAAGGTCTTTTTGAGTCAGATTCCCAAGACTTAATTGTTGTCTCTCTTTTTGGAATTGTGTATGTAATTTGTGAATGGCTATGTGAACATATCCACTGGGATGCGTCTCAATAGTTGAAGATATATCATCTAAAGACTCCTTACTCAAGCCATCCCTAATGAATTTAATTTTGTCTTCGCGATTATTAGACACCATTCCTAAAGAAAGACAACGAGTATTGCAATTCCAGCGTGCACATTTGTAACAAACACTCATTTTTTTAGCTCTACGTTTCTTTGCATAGGTGCTTCTTCCAAAACCAGGCAGATGTGAAATAAAAGAGTCAGAAGACTCACCTGCCAATCGAACTCGTGCTTCAATTAACCAACGAATGTCAGTAGGAATACCTTTAATCATCAGTAATCTCATCCGTTCCAAGCGAGCTTTGTAAAATTTCATTAGAGATTTTTTAGGGAGAGAAGGAGATTGCTTGTGAAGATTTGCGAGAGCTTCTTCCATCTTGAAATGTCTTAATCTGCAAAAACTAAACACACAAAATTAAATCACAATATATACAAAAATTGCATGGGTTGCCTCCCTGCGAGCGCTAAGTTTAAAGTCGTCAGCTAGACGTGACTTCTCGAACATTAAGCTGGATCTGAAAGTGTAACACTTTCTTTTTGTCGCTCAAATGATTCTCCCCAGTAGTGCTTGACACGCTTGTTTTTAACCTTGGAAGTCTTGTTGGAGTCAGGATCATGTATCTCAACGACTCTATTTGGTAAAACTTTGGTGATCACAAATGGACCTGACCACCGTGATTTTGGCTTCCATGGGAAGAATTTCACCCTTGATTTGTTTAACAGTACCTTCTGCCCTGGTTCCAGTTGTATGCACACTAACTTCTTATCTTGTCTCTTCTTGGCCTTTTCTTTGTACAATTTGGCATCCTCAAAAGGCTGATTGTGAAAGTCCTTCAATTCGTTGAGCTGGTGGAATTTTTCTCTTCTGTTGCTTGTAGTGCAAGAATTGGCTTCTTCAGTACAAAAGACGCTTTATCTTTAGGCTCCACAGGCAATTGACATGTTTTAAGTTTGTCAGTAGAACTTTATCTTTCATCAGAGTTCTGAACGGTACTGTGTATCACATCAAGTCTGAAACATTCCTCCTTCTTTTCATCATTTGGGAAATTCATGGCTTTGAAAACATTGAATGTTACTTCTTGGTCTTGTACCCTCATGGTTAGTTCTCCTTTTTGTACATCAATAATGGTTCGACCTGTAGCCAAGAATGGTCTCCCGAGGATGATTGGCACGTCTGCGTCTTCCTCCATATCAAGGACAATAAAATCTGCTGGGAAAATGAATTTGTCAACCTTGACCAGCACATCCTCAACTACACCTCTCGGAAATACGAGCGTTCTATCAGCAAGTTGTAGTGAGACTAAAGTTGGCATTGTTTATCCAATCTGTAATTTCCTGAAAATAGAAAAAGGCATCAAGTTAACACTCGCACCTAAATCACACAGAGCCTTACCAAAGTTATGTTCTCCTATAACGCGAGGAACAGTGAAACTGCCAGGATCTTTCAACTTTGGGGGAAGTTTCCTCTGAATGATAACGCTGCATTCTTCTGATAATACTATTGTCTCGTAATCTCTCAATCTCCGCTTTCGTGAAAGAATGTCTTTCATGAATTTGACATAGCTGGGCATTTGTTCCAACGCTTCTGCAAATGGAATGTTGATATGTAGCTTTTTGAAGATTTCCAGAAACCGAGAAAACTGCTTGTCCAATTTGTTCTTCTGAAGACGTTGAGGAAAAAGTGGAGGTGGAGTGATCTGTTCTTTTTCCTTTGCTTCTTTTTCCTCCATCTGTTGCTTTGTTTCTTTTGGAAAATCTTCAATTATTGTTGCCTTGATTCCAACATCTTTGTTGATTTCAGTACCGCTTTTTAACATGATGGCATGACATTTCTCCTTCCCCATGTTCCTTGGATTTGGCTCTGTGTTGCTAGGAATGGTACCTGGCGGTCTGTAACTCTGAGCATTGGCCAGTTGTCCAATTTGATTCTCCAGTGCTTTAATAGAAGCTGATTGACTTTGAATTAATACTGCTTGGGATTGAAACATAGCATCATATCTTGCTGCTTGAGATTGAAACATAGCATCATATCTTGCTGCTTGAGAGTCGTGTTTTGCTTCTATCTTTTTCAAGTAGGTCAACACTTCTGTTATTCCTAGTTCATTTGCCTGTTCTTGGCTTTTGTTCTGTTTTTGGAATCCAGGTGGTAGATTGTTCATTTGCCCTGAATTGTTGCTCCATGCGAAATTGGGATGATTCCTCCACCCTGGGTTGTAGGTGTTGGAATATGGATTGTTCCCATGTCTGTTGAAATTATTGACATAATTCACCGTTTCTTTATGTTGGTTGAAAGATTCTGACTCAGGTGCTCCTCCAAATGGTGAACTTGTGGATCCACCATTAACTTTTATGTTAAGAGTTTCTAGACTTTTGCAAATCACATCCAGCTTGGAATTCAGTGCTGTGTTGGCTCCAACTTCATAAATTCCTGCAATTCTTTAGATCATGCTCCTTTCTGTTGGCCATAAAGAATTGTTGTTGGCCATTTCTTCGATTAGGTCCTAGGCTTCATCTTCTCCTTTTACCATTAAAGCTGCTCCAGCAACAGCATCGATTGTGGTTCTCATTATTCCAGAAAGTCCATTATAGAATGTTTGGAGTTGAAGCCATTTTGGAATCTCATGGTGAGGACATTTCCGGAGCAAATCTTTATACCTTTCCCAAGATTCGCAGAGTGATTCTGAATCTTGTTGTACAAAGGATGTGATGTCATTCCTCAGCTTTCCGGTTCTGGCTGGTGGAAAGTACTTTGCAAGAAATTTGGTGGCTAAAGTGTTCCAAGTTGTGATAGAACCTGCTGGTAGTGAATGTAGCCAAGCTTTAGCTCTGTCTTTCAGGGAATATGGAAAAACTCGCAGTCTCATTGCTTCTTCTGATGCTCTGTTGTAGTTGAAAGTACCGCAAACTTCCAGGAAGTTACTGATGTGGGCATTAGGATCTTCAGTTGCATTCCCCCCGAACTGAACTGACTGCTGAATCATCTGAATGCATGTTTTGATGTCACACGCATTTGCTGGTAAGGGAGGAAGTACAATACAGGAAATGAGTCTGTCAACCATCGGAATGGTTCTGTCTCGAATGGGAATTGGTGGTGAAACCTCCAACGGTTCAGGTTCCATGTTAATGATTGCTTCTTGGCATTCTCTTCTTTCCCTTCTCAACTGTCTGATGGTTCTTTCAATTTTCGGGTCAAGCGGTCGGAGTTCAAAGCTTCTGGTTCGTCTCATGTAGTTTATGAGAACCTGAAACACAAGAAAAGAAAAACAATAAGTAAAAAGAAATTAGATACAAGTAACGTATCTAATCCCTAAACTAATAGTAAAAGATAAATAAGTCCCCCGCAACGGCGCCAAAAACTTGACCGGCGTAAACACACACGGATAACGCAAACGCACGTATCGTTCAAGTAGTATAAAAATATCGATCCCACGAGGACTTAATATCTAATCTATTAATTTTATGAGGTCAAATGATTACTAGTATCTAACAGGTTTTTTGATTGATTTGAAATGGTGACGATTCTAAATTTAAAAACAAGTAAATAAAATTGTTCGAAAGTAGGTTTTAAGAAAATTCAATATTAAAAACTATCTAGGGTTGTGATTTCTTCCAATATCATTTTAAAGATGAAGTGGTTATCTTAAAGTTGGGTAATATATTGATTTATTAACCTGGAACACTAAATTATGTGTAAGCCTCTGTCGATGGTCAGACACAAATACCCAGTTTAACCCAATTGAACCATATGTCTATGTCAACCAAATTATCTGGATTTATTAAGTTTAAGTTCCAATTATGGCTACCCCCGCCCGACAGGTATATGTCTATCCTGTAAGGAAATCTATTAAAGGGTTATCTATCCTCAACGAAGATCGTGGGCTATTAAGTTAAGGCTGAAACCTAAAATTCCTTTGTCAAGTTTATTTTAGATTTACCACATCAATCTTATTAGTGGCCAATTAACAAGATGCATTAAGCTTAATACTTAATAAGTAAACCTTTAAATTACCCAAACTATAATTTAACCTCTTATAAACCGGTGATATTGGATTTCATCACAACCCCAGATAACTGGCTTAGTTACGACACATATTTACGGGTAGTAAAAAAAACTTAAATAAAATAAAAGACATAAAGTAAAATACTGAAAATTAAATACTGAAAATTAAATGACGGAAAGTAAATGCTGAAATTAAATACCGAAAATTAATGCTGAAAAGTAAATTGCTGAAAAGTAAATTGCTGAAAAGTAAATGCTGAAAAGTAAATTGCTGAAAAGTAAATACTGAAAGTAAATTGCTGAAAAGTAAATAAAGTAAAAGTACAATAAAAGAAAATGCTGAGGTAAAAGGATCCACTTTTATTACTTCTATTTTAGATATCTCCCTTAATATAATATATTAACTTTGCATGATAATTACCAACCAGCCATATAGGCGGTATCCAGATTAAGTCAAATTAATAATTAATTACCAACCGACCAATCAGGCGGTATCCAGTTTAGTCAGGTTAAAACCAATTTAAATAATTACCAACCGACCAATATGGCGGTATCCTCGTTAAGTTAGGTTTTAACTAGTTTATATATTATAATTAAGGAAGATTAATCTAAATATTAGTAATAAAAGTTTTACATTTTACCGCAGCAAAGGGGAGTTACCTCCTCATTACTGAAAAGTAAAAACTGAAACTTAAAGAAAGAAAAGTACTGTGCGTAAAAGTAAATTGCGGAAAGTAAAAACTGAAAAGTAAAGAAAATAAAGTGCGAAAGCGGAAATTAATTACTAAAAGCTGTAAATAAACAAACAAGATACAATCTTCTTAGTGTTCTTAAGGAATTCCTTTAAGAGAAATATGAATTTTACAAATGAAATGACTTGGTATTTATAGGCAAAATTTTGCCTCCATCAAATCATCCACCAATCAATTATTAATTGCTCCACTAATTGCTCCACAAATCCATTATTATTACTCCACTAATCTCTTATCATGTTTGGTGATGATTTGATAATTTTTATTATTTATTTATTAATTTATTTTTTGCTTTGAAAATGATTGAAAGTGACTTTAATAATTACACACAACACACTTCTGGATGGTTCATCAATTTCGGGCATGAAATCGTCAGAATTCGAAATTATTTTTTCTTTCAAAGCTGTAGATATTTGAGTCTTCTTTAATCTGGAACTTAAATCAGCTGAATCCAATATCAGAATAAAAGTTATGCCCAAAATACGACAGATGCGCAAAACTGGAATTTCCAAAATTGCACTTCGTCAAAAACGCCCTTTCAAGTTTCCAATCTCCAAAATTAAAATATCAAGTCCAAAAATTGCCATTATTTGACCCATATTTCGTCCTAAGTGATTTCATTAAGTCCCAATATTATTTTATCTGCAAAATAAACTAAAACACATCAAAACGTTCATCAAACCCGAGAAACTAAACAAAATATTAAGTTAAAGGGGCGGTAAATATTGATATATTTTCCGCTCATCAACGTGCACCTTTACCGCTAAAAGGTGATTTAGGCATCTTGCCTAATAAACAAGATTCGCAGACGTCATATGAATTTGGATCAAATCCGTCCAAGTACCCACTCTTCGAAAGTGTGGATATACGTGTCTTGTTTATGTGTCCCAGACGACAATGCCACATGTAAGTTTCATCTTTGTTACTTACTTTAAGCCTTTTGTTTGTTACATTATATGTTTGAGATTGATTCATATTCAAAATATATAGACCATTATTTACATCAGCAGTGCAAATTTCCATATCATTTTTATACATAAAACACCCAGTGTTTCTAAATACAAAAGTGTACCCATATTGGGCTAACATAGATACAGAAATAATATTCCTAGTCAAACTAGGTACATAATAACAGTCGGAAAGTTTAAGTACATGCCCGAGGGCAGTTCCAAAACAAAAGTGCCAACGGCTAAAACGGCGACCTGTGACCCATTTCCAACGCGGAGGTCAATCTCTCCTGAGGCCAGTCTCCTGCTAATCTGCAGATCCTGCACATTAGTACATATATGAGTTCCACAACCAGAATCAAAAATCCAATATTTAAAACTAGTAGTAGACATGTTTAATTCTATAACAAACATACCTGAAGCCGGTGCCTTGCCCTTCTTCTTATGCTTCTTCTTCTTAACACCTCCAGTCGCCTTGGGCCAAGCCCTCGGAGTCTGAGATGTTGAAGCATAGTGCGCCTCACGCTTCTTGCCCTTAAGGAGCTCATTTTCGGCCTCACGCAGAGTGGACATCAACTCTCCAAGAGTTTGGTCTTGGTTCAACATGTTGTAGTTCATGATAAACCCACTCCAATTGTCGGGGAGAGACTGTAGGATCAAATCTACTGAAGTCTCAGCCTCGAAGACTATGCCCATCTGTCCGAGCTGCTCAATGTCAGCAATCATCTGTGACACATGGTTCTCAACAGACATACCCTCTAACATTCGAGCGCGGAAGAGCTTCTTCTGTAACTCATATCTTTGCAATCTAAGGTTAGATCGGTGAAGATCGTGCAACTTCGCCATCATCTCATAGGGAGCCAACCCGTTGTTTTGACGACGGAATTGCGGATTCATAGCAACAAGCATTACCGATTGAGCAGTCGCATTGTCATCGCTATGATGAGTCTTCCAAAGCTCTAGCTCAAGCAACTGATCAGTTCGGGGCTTAGGCCCAAGAGGTCGCTCTATAGTGTAGAGTAACTTCTCGGATCCCAGAACTATTATGAGATTCATATCCCAGTCCTGAAAGTTTGTGCCATTAAAGACGTTGTCGCCCATGACAATATCCCTAATGCGTAACTTTCTTGTCATCTTAACCGCAATAGTCCAACTATTCGATTAACGATGTATGGGTACAGTCTAACTGTTACAAGAAAAATAATAATATATTAGTCCAACTAATAAAATATTTGACGAAATAATTTGAAACCGCGTAAAGCTAAGTATTTGAACGAAATTACAAATTCAATACTAACTTCCCACTATTTTTCGGCGAGCCTCTAACCCTCTGTTGAGTACTCGGGAAACCTAGTTTCCTAGTGGGCTAAGATCCCGTTAAATAACACACAACCTTGACTTTGGCCAACAAGCTGTATGATATTTAACTAGGTAGATCTCTGAGATCAATTGGATCTCATCCAATTCCTAGATCCGGTAGGTGGACCTTCAAGTCCGAAACATATATACAATATATATGCCAATATATCCAATATATTTTCCTAACCTTTTTCCTCTGAATCAACTAAGCCTTGGCTTTGGCACAACAAGCTTAATGATTCCAGTTAAGTGGAACCCATTAACTTTGGAAAGCTTCGTAATCGATGTCGATGGACAAGAAGTGATCTTGACTTTGGCCAACAAATCATAACTTGGACAAGACACACGATATGCAACAAAGCCTTCATGATTCAAACACATCCGTGATGGACAAAGGTCTTGACTTTGGCCAACAAACCAATGCCAATCTTGGATCTTGAGTAAGAATCACTCAATGGAAGGAAAACGCTTAATATTTATTGAGGGTTTTTCGCTAAATTGGCAACCAATTTATTATCTTTGTTAGGTCTCATCATACACCCTTAAGCATGCATTCTAAAAGCATAATAAGGCGCGAATATAAATTAATAATGATATGCGGATGGATATCTCACAGATTGTTCCTAGAACAAATCACTCAATTTCCTCTCCCCGGCTAGCACTATTCTTACTTCTACCCAATTACATAATACAATTAAAGAAACCTCATTAACATTGAGGGGAATTAGGTGAGAAGAGAATTACAAAGAATCAATAGAGATAAGGCTGGACACGCAGGTCCAATTTAATAAATTCTAAATTTACAATAATTTCCAAAATTGCCCTTTTCCCTTCTAATATCCATCTGATATACATTATTCATTCAACACATCTATGTATTCACACAAAGATGTTATTCAATTAATATAATCCAATTAATTAATCTTGAATAAAGTGATCATCCAATGTTCAAACAACGATTTGATTTTGCGCGAGTCCAACTCGTTTGAGAAGAAGTACTCAAGTACGAATTCTTGAATTATATCGAACTACAATTTAAATCTAATTTAATTCATATTCAATACTAATTCTATATTTAATTCTAAATTAAATAACTACACTTTTTAATGCGCCTTTACTGTTGGATAATATGACCCATATCGTCACTATTTATACAGATCACGGTGTTGTTGTACAAATTAACTATGTGACAAGGAAATTGCACTCTCATCATTTGTGATTAGATCACCATAGATGTATAAATGAAGAGAGGTCCATATGATTAGTTCCTGGATTGAGATGATATGAGACAGTATCAGTCCACGAAGGATTAATCATTAAATATCCCTAGCCGGAGTATTATCGAGACAGGACATCGATAATGCGGAATAGGCTAGTATTGCACTTGTGCGCGTTGTGAGGGCACAACGGCATAGTTCTCATATATTTAAGTATTGGATACTTATGCAAGTGCGATATGAGGTTGTGTTTCACCGATGGTACGGGAAACAACTTAGCTCTGGATAGACCCCTCGAAATCCCATTGGTATTATGACTATCTGTCTATGGGAGGCCGAAATCAAGGTAGGTGTGTATAGTCTTAACCTGAGACTTGCATCGCTAATACTTGCGATAATCGGTAGACTTTAGTCTTGGTGGTACAGGGCTTTAACCGTTCTGCGTACACCGCTTCTGGGTTTATCAGAGAGTCGTAGTGTATTGGGTGTGATGTCGAGACGGAAGTATCACTTCAGTCATAGTGAGATGATGTCACGCAGGATACGGTATTAGTGCTCTTAGTGCTGGCCGGCCATCGGGATATTATGACAAGGTCATGTATATCCGATTATAGAGACTAGTTACCAGACATCTGACATGTGCTTCGGACGGGGCAGACACTTATCCAACCCAGCCCTAGCACGTGACTATCCGATACTGGGCCGATATACACAACTACGGTATACTACGCTTGATACAGATCTATATATTCCTGTAAGAATATTTCTGGAGAATTGGGTAGGCATGTCGCTTTGCTAGAAGCCAACCTTGTCTTGTAAATCGGTATAAACGTAGTACGAGGTGCTTACGTGTTCGGATAATCCGACGACTGTATTTACTGCCAACATATCCGGAGATCTCATGGGTCGCTTCCTGAAGATTCACCGATGATGTATAACTCGTACTTTAATTAATCTGGGATTAATTAGAAGAGAGAGAAAATTAATCTGGGATTAATTACGGAGATATTTTATCTCGGATAAAATATCGTTTAAGGAGAGAGAACGATTAATTTGGAATTAATCGATAAAATAATATATTTGATATATTATTAGAAATTGGATTTCGACGCGGAATTAAAATTAGATTTTAATTCGGGCGAACGAATTAATTAAGAATTAATTCGTTAGCGACGTAAATAGTGATTTCGCTAGGCGTAATCATTTAATTACGACGCAACGGAAAATTCGTTAATTTGGAATTAGCGAACCCAGCCCGGGATTATTTGCGAGCGCATTCGCATTTCGAATTCGAGTGCGGCACGCAAGTCAAATCGTGCGTCAAATCGATAGTCACATCAAGCGTCAAATCAAATGTCATTTTGAGTGATGTGACATGTTGTCACTTGATTTGAGTGATTGATGTAGAAGTTGAAAAAGCAACATTTGCTTTTTACTTTTTGACTTTTGAATTAAAGTAATATATATGTTTTATTTAATTTACTTGGTAATATAATAATATATATTAAAGCTTTATCTTCTCTCTCCTTACATGCAAGACATACGCATTCTCTCTTTTCCCTCTCTTTTTCTTCTTCCTCTTCTCACGGCTTCAAGCCGATTTCTTCACAAATGTTTCTGGTTTGACCGAATCAAAGGGAAACAAGGAAGAAGACATAGTGCTAGCACACCATGAGTGATACATAGGTGATAGGGAAACGAATTTGTGAGCTTGGAATCAATTTTGGAGCTTGAAGCTTGGAGCTTCCATGGAGTCCATCCATGGCCGAATCTTGGAGAGACAAGAAGGACCAAAACCGAGCAGTCCAACAGCACAAGGAGCTCCATTACCGCGAGTTTGAGAAGCTTGAAGGCTTGTATTCTTCATTTCATCAAACCCATCAATGTGAGTATGAATTCCGCCTTACTCCTTGGTTGTATTCTATTCGTTTTTATGCATGATTTATGATCTTGGGACTTGATTGAAACTCTACAATGGTATCTTGAGCTATTAGGGTTCTTGAGCAAAATTTGGGGCTTTTGATTTAATCATTATTTTGACAATTGTTTTGTTTAAGAATGCTTGTATATGAATTAATTAGAGTTATATGTAATCAATTTGATGAAAAATTAATTGGATTGATTTTCCCCAATTTGCTTAATGTTGGCCAAAACTTTAATTTGGGTAAACTCAATTTGAGCATCAAATGATTAAATTGTTTAGTATAGTGCTTGAATGAGGTTGAATTGATGTTGTGCATAATCAATTTCATGAAATTTGGTTGGATCCATTTTTCCCTAAATTTTGGGCATGACAAATTTGGGTAAACTTGATTTTGAGCATGTTTAATGAAATTGGATGATTTAGAATGCTTGAATGTTGTTTAATTGATGATTGATTAGATCAATTTGATGAAAAGTGTTTGGAACAATTTTTCCCCAATTTGCTTGTGATGGCCGAATTTGGCAAGTGCCCTAATGTCTTGGTTTTTTTGATTTTTTGTTCATTGGATGACTTAGAAATCATTTGGGGATGTTGAATTTATGTTTGATTGGGTTCAATTGGATTGAATTTGATTTGGGCATAATTTCCCTCTTTGGCCGAGACTTTAGCATGTATAATTGGGTTGATTTTGATCAAATTATGTTGGATATGATTAGTTGATGATAAGCATGATTAATTGACAATTTAGTGTTTTGGAAACTTTGATTTGGGTAATTAATAATGCTATACACTTTAGGTAATTTAATTGGAAAATTTTGAATTTTGAAATTAAATTATTGGGCTTAAAATTGGATTTTGGCCTCTTTAAGTTGTTATTGGGTTTATTGGATTTTGTTGTACAAAGTTGGTTTATGCCAAAATTGGTTGGATCCAATTAGGCCCAAAACCGCTTCCAAAAGGCCCAAATGCGACTAATGAACATTTAACGTTTAATTGGGCCTAATGGGCCTAAATTAATTTATGGGCTTATGGGGTAACTCCCGGATTGGACTTTGGTTGCGGGTTTGATCCGAGTTGACCAAAAGTACACGCCTCAAGAAATTAATTAAAAGCCCATTAGACTTTAATTAAATTAATATTGGATATTAATCGGGCTTTGAGACCCGTAACGATTAAATTTGGAATTTAAGTCGCAAAGGTTTATTTTATAAAGTGTAATATTTATTTGGAATTAAATAATGAATTAGAATTAAATACGTATTAAATTGGATTTAATCATGTAATTTAATTTAATTCGTAGAAATCGTACTTTGAGTACGTGTTCGCAATACGAGTTTGACTCGAACAAAATCAAATCTTTGTTTGAACATTGGATGATCACTAATTATCAAGATTAATTAATTTGATTTGATTGATTGATAACATGCTTGTATGAATACATGGTTGTGATGTTTGAATAATGTATATCGGATGGATATTAGCTGGGTGGGGCGATTTTTGAAATTGTAATAAATTTGATTTATTAATTGGACCTGCGAGTCCAGCCTTATCTCATATTTCTTTGTATTCTCTTCTCACCTATTCCCCTCTATGTATATGAGGTTTCTTTAGAATTGTAGTGTAACGGGTAGAAGAAATATTAATGCTAGCGGGAGAGAGAAAGTGAGAGATTTGATCTAGGATCAATGTAAAATATCCATCCGCATATCATTATTATTTATTTCATATGCGCTTTATTATGTGTTTAGAATGCATGTTTAAGGGTGTATAATGATGAGACTTAACAAAGATAATAAATTGGTTGCCAATTGCACACGAAAAGCCCTCATAAAATATGATGCGTCTTTTCCTTCCATTGAGTGATTCTTGCTCAAGATCCTAGATTGGCATGGGTTGTTGGCCAAAGTCAAGCCCTTGTCCGTCGAAGATGTGTTTGAATCACGAGGCTTTGTTCCATATCGGTGTCGTGTCCAAGTTGTGGTTTGTTGGCCAAAGTCAAGACCACTTCTTGTCCATTGACATTGATTACGAAGCTTCCATGTCAATGGGTCCGCGCTTGACTGGGATCACTAGGTTTGTTGTGCCAAAGCCAAGGCCTAGTTGATTCAGAGGAAAAAGGTTAGGGTATACATTCGATGTATAGGCATATATAAGATATATGTTTGGGACTTGTATGTCCACCTACTGGATCTAGGAGTTGGATAAGATCCAATTGATCTTCGAGATCTACCTAGTTAATTATCATACAATTTGTTGGCCAAAGTCAAGATTGTGTGATATTTAACGGGATCCTATCCCACTAGGAAACACGGTTTCCCGAGTACTCGACAGAGGGTTAGAGGCTCGACGAAAAATAGTGGGAGGCAAGAATTGAATTTGCAATACTCGTTCAATTACTCGCCATACGCGCTCATTTAAATTATTTCGTCATTAGATTAAATGTTAGTTGGACTAATATTTAAATTGTTGTTTTTAATAAACAGTTGGACTGTATTATACTTGATTATATATAATTGGATTATATTAATCAATATATTTGAATTAATTAATTTCAGTTTACAGTTGATTTTATAATTGGATTATAGTAATCAATGTAATTGAGGTTAATTAATTTGGATTATATTTGATTATATAGTTGGACTATTATAATCATTATAATATATAGATTACCACTAATCGTTGATTAAATAGTTGGACTATTGTAATCAAGATAAAATTGAAAAGTTGGATATTTAAAATATAATCTGGGATTAAAATATTTTAAATGATTTAATTTTCAAATTGGGAATAAATAATAGGTTACTTTATTTGATAAAATAACTTATTATACCTTAAGCCCAAAATTAAGCAAAATAAGTAGAGCATAAAATCTTTGGAAGATTTATGTGATGATGACTTTAATGCTTAATTTAATATACTTGTCATAAATCTAATTTTAGATTTAAGAAGTATTAAAATTGTAATTTATAATTCTTGGAGAATTAATTGACTATTCTAGAGGAGATAAAGTCAAAGTTTGCAATTGGGCATGTAGCACGAGGTGCACATCGTTTCGATATTCTAAAAACCCAGGCTTGGCCTAAGGTTTATGAAATATTGAAAAGGATAATTGACATATCCCAAAGTGACTACCATTTGGATATGGCAGACACGAAGGAATTAAAGAAAGGGCAAGGCTCTTACTTTGAAAATGTTTGTCTTAGTTATGTTCACAGCTAGTATTGAAATTAGATTTTAAATACTTAGTGTGGTACATAAAATATATGTATTGATGTTCAGAATCTGCTTTGAGCAGGATACTGACTTCAAGCTGAGATTGCTCTGCGAATCGGAAACGGGACGAAAGTCGCTGTTTCGACCGTAGATACCTAAGTTTAGGAACTACCCTTCGGGTGTGTACTTAAATTAGGAACTGTAATAATGTAACTAGTTTGACTAGAGACATTATCTCTATATCAGTGTTTAATCCATTGTGGATAAACCTTTATATTCTAGAACACTCAGTGTTTCATTATATAAAGATGATACTGAGATAACACATTTAGTTGAATAACAGAATTTATATTTTGAATATAATTAAAATCTCAAACATATAAATTGACAAATAAATAGCTCAAATTGATTTGATCAATAGAGACTTATTTGTGGCATTGTTGTCTAGGACACAATTAAACTAGACTCGTATATCAACACTTTTGAAGAGTGGGTACTAGGAGGACTGATTTGACTATTCAAATAAGGTCTGTGAATCTAGTTTATTAGGTAAAGTACCTAAAATACTATTTACTTGGTAATAGTATAAGGGCCACCGACCTGTTAGCCCTATTCATGGTGAAGTAAGTGGGCCCATATCTAGCTAGGCTAGATGTGAACATGAATATTTCGTGACCTTAAACGGATGTGGCATCACGTTATGGTTATGTGTTTCTTTTGAAGAACACAAATCGGAAACTTTTAGAGTTTCGACACGAAATAGACAAACAGATCGGCTATAGTATTATACCGTCACGGTAAGACCGTAATGGAAAATACTTAAGCAATAAGTTTCTTATATACTTGAAAGAGTATAGTATTCTTTCAAGAGGACTCCTCCCGGAACACGTCAAAGTGACGGTGTTTCCGAACGGATTAACCGAATCATGTTAGACATGATAAGGCTAATCATGAGTCGCTCTGAGCTACCATTTCCTTCAACGGATAAGTTTTAACAGTGCAATAACTTATTTAAATAAGGTTCATAATAATCTGTTTGACAGATTATATATTAGATATGAACGGGAAAGAAACCGGGTTTCTCATTCCTGACTATTTGGGATGCTAGGCATATGTTTGGATAATACCAAACTAAAACCTAAATTGGATCAGTGCCAAATTGGTTATCCTAAAGGAAACCATAAGTATAGTATTTATACATCTCACCAGAGAACAATTAGATTGTTGCTCACCATGCAGTTTTCCTGAGAGGAATACAGACATGCAGTGGTAAGTGGGAGGATAGTAAAACTTGATGAAAATCGGAGTAATACTAATCAAGGCACCTATTCCTAATGGAACATAAATAGTTCATCAATGATGAACTATTCCATTAATCTTCGAGTACACAAGAACCGCGTAGATCAGAGAGAGTCAGAAAACAACCTGGGGTATGGGTTTCTGATCTCACCTCATAAGATGTTAATCTTTTAAGGTACACCAACTGATTACGTATGAGGTACTGATACAAGGTATCGACTCCCTATTATGACAAAGTGTCATGAGTCCAAAATGGATTCCATGTATATCAACAAGTTTGGATACTAGTTGATGTACCATAAGGCATTGTGCCTATTGGTACTTTATAAGTCTTCAAGGAAGACATACATGGAAGGCAACATACCAACGTACTAAGCTAGGCTTGTAAAGAAAAAGGTAGAGTTATCAATATTGTGTTGATTACGACGAAACCTTTTACATGTTGCCATTGTAAATCCATTTGGATAATACTTGCTAAAGCTATGTATTTCGTTTATGAAATATGACAGCTTAACGGAAAATCGCTTTCCTAAAAAGGAAACCTTTCAGAGGATGTTTATAACATCCTGTCGGTTTTGTCGTACCATAACAAGCAAATAAGGTTTGCAGGTTATTCGATCCATGTTTGGATTGAAGCAAGCATAGGTTCTAGGAATTGTCGTTTTGATGTAATCATAATGGAGTATGATTTAATTCAAAACGAAATGATTCTTGTGTATATAAAAGGGTTAGTGGGAATGCACTGACATGAATGTCCTGTAAAATAATGATAATATGTCATTTCTTGGAAATGAAATTCCCATAAAGCAATCGCTGAAAGCTTGGCTTTCATAAGAAATTCTCCGTAGAATTCTGGGGAGTAACAACCTTTATTCAAGGAATAAAGATCTACTGGGATAGATTTGGAGTTGTTAACACTCTCTGGAAATTATACATTTAAAATGTACTTGTATTGGTGTCTCATACGCTTCGAGCATATGGAGTCACAATCAGGACAATCCAAGTGATAGTCATTGGATTGAAGTTAAGAACATCTGTTAGTATCTGAGAGAACTAAAGATGTTGTCTTAAACTATGAAGATGAAGAACTTGAAGTGACTAGGATCACTGCTGCAAGTTTCCAAACCGGTAAATACTGCGGTACTATAAAGTTTGAATAACGAGACAGTAAGCTGGAAATATTCCGAGCAAGATAACTGTTGCCGAATTAACAACAAATGCGGATTATTGCTGCAGCTGAGGCAGCAATAGAAGCCATTTGGATCGATAATAAATCTAATTAGATTAGATATAGTTCTGTTAGTGGCTGAGCTAGGTGTCAGCACAGGCTAAAGAATTAATGGTCTCATCGACGATCCAGATATATACTTCTATATTCATCTGATTCGTTCGAATCATACATCGTGGCGATGTGATGATCGTACAAATCGCGTCAGAAGATAATTACGCAAATCCGCTGACGGAAATCTTTTCTCAGTAATTTGAGCGAACCGTACATAGTTCGGGTGTTAGACACTCGAGTGACTGGCTATGTGCCAAGTGGGAGATTGTTGGATAATATTACCCATAGCGTCACTATTTGTACAGATCACGGTGTTGTTGTACAAATTAACTATGTGACAAGGAAATTGCACTCTCATCATTTGTGATTAGATCACCATAGATGTATAAATGAAGAGAGGTCCATATGATTAGTTCCTGGATTGAGATGATATGAGACAGTATCAGTCCACGAAGGATTAATCATTAAATATCCCTAGCCGGAGTATTATCGAGACAGGACATCGATAATGTGGAATATGCTAGTATTGCACTTGTGCGCGTTGTGAGGGCACAACGGCATAGTTCTCATATATTTAAGTATTGGATACTTATGCAAGTGCGATAGGAGGTTGTGTTTCACCGATGGTACGGGAAACAGCTTCGCTCTGGATAGACCCCTCGGAATCCCATTGGTATTATGACTATGTGTCTATGGGAGGCCGAAATCAAGGTAGGTGTGTATAGTCTTGAAAACCAGCCTCTGAAATCAGAACCTAAATCAACCTCTGAAATCAGAACCCATTTAGCATCTGACGTCATCAAAAAAAAAAAAAAAAAAGGACTTGAGTGATAGTGATCACTTGAGCAGAAAAAAAAAAAGTAAAAAAGTGAAATTTTTTTGGTTGAATTTAGTTTGTTCCATATTATCATTTAGGTGCCCGTGGAGGGTATCTCATCAAAATTTCTATAGCGATGCCAAATTTTCTCCCGAAATTGCATACGACCGTGAATTTGCATGCTTATTTTTTTTTTTCCATTGTGCTAATTGTTCACTTCTTTATTCCAAATACTCTAGTTTGAGTATTATTGATTGAGTCTTCGTTTGCTATTCCTGTTCGCATTTTGTTTCCACCTGTCCCATATATATTATTAGACCTTTGTGTTTCATGCTGGCTTGAGGACTACATTTGGTTTGTATTCTTGGATTGAGTGAGATTCACATTTGAATTAAGGACGAACTCAAGAGTGGTAAAAGGCAGTGATTGTGAGCACAGTATCGGGTAAAAGCCAATAGAGTGCAAACACAAGTGGAGTGATATTATTCGAGTGTAAACACGTGAGATTGTGAGGATTTGCATATTTGCTTTACTTTCTTGTTATTTCTAATCTGTTTGTTTAGTGTTGAGATGGCAGGTCTAACTACTGATGAAAAGCTTGAGGCTTTGGAGAGGAAATTTACAGATATGATGGAGAACATGAATACTGCTTTAGAGAGATTGTCAAAGAGTGTAAAGAGTATTCAAACTGGTAGCGGTCCCAGAGTACCACCACCTCAGAATGTACCACCACCTCACAATGTGCCACCTCGCCGTGTACCACCATAGTATGTACCACCAGATGAAGAGGAAGCTGAAAATGAGTTTGATGATTCTGATGGTTTTGATGATGTAGAGGAGAGATTTCAGCATGGGCATGATAGGAGGCCTAATAGGAGGTTTGATAGGAGGAATGATAGGAGGATAGACGGTTTGATGATAGAGGTGCATTTGATGCCAGAAAAGGGGATTATGATCGATAGGATATGGTAGGCGAGGAGATGTAGATGGTGATCTAGGTAGCATCAAGATCAAGATACCAACATTCCAAGGTAAGAATGATCGTGAAGCTTATTTAAAATGGGAAAAGAAAATAGAATTGATTTTCAACTGTCATCACTACTCAGAGAAGAAAGATCAGTCTGGCAGCAATTGAGTTTACCGATTATGCTATGATTTGGTGGGATCAGCTTGTCTCTACTCGGAGGAGAAACTATGAGAGACCGGTTCAGACATGGGCAGAACTTAGGGGTCTCATGAGAAAGAGATTTATACCCAGCCATTACTATAAGGAGTTGTATCAGAAACTACAACATCTGTATCAGGGGACCAAAAGTGTTAAGGACTATTACACAGAGATGGAAGTTGCCATGATCAGGGCAAATGTAGTTGAGGATGCAGAAGCTACTATGGCACGGTTTCTAGGGGCTTGAATAGAGAGATTGCAAACATGGTGGAGTTGCATCATTATGTTGATTTGGAGGATATGCTTCACATGGCTATCAAGATAGAAAGGCAACTCAAGAAAAAGTCAACATCCAGATTTGGTACTCAGGCTACTTCTGCATGGAAAGGGAAATGGGTTCCGAATGAGAAGCGAGATGGAGGCTTTGACAAGCCTAGAGGCGAATTCAGTGGAGGCTTTAATAAGCCTAGGGCCGAACCTAGTGCCAAGGGTAAAGAGGCTGCAGAACCGATCAAGACTAGACCAAAACCTGAGGGAGCAACTACTAGAACTAAGGATGTAAAGTGTTTCAAATGTTTGGGCATGGGACACTATGCTTCACAATGTCCCAATAGGCGTACCTTAGTGATTGATAAAAATAGTGGAGAGGGTACTCTACCGATAGTGAGGTTGAGGAGGAGATGCCAGAGTTGGAGGATGCTAGTGACCATGAGGGAGCTGCATACCCGCTGGATAACTTATCCTTAGTTGTCAAGCGTGCTTTGAGTGCACATGTTGTAGAGGATGAGAGTGTGCAGCAGAGGGAGAATATATTCCATACTAGGTGCCGTGTGAATGGCAAGGGATGTAGTATGATCATAGATGGGGGCAGTTGTACTAATGTTGCTAGCACAGCTTTGATTGAGCGATTGAGGTTGAGTTACTTAAGACATCTGAAGCCTTACAAGTTGCAGTGGTTAAATGATTGTGGGGAAATAAGTGTGACAAAGCAGGTATTGTTGAGCGTTACCATTGGGCCATACACAGATGATGTCCTATGTGATGTGATACCGATGCATACATGACATATTCTTTTGGGAAGGCCGTGGCAGTTTGATAAGAGGTTATTCATGATGGGTTCAAGAACAAGTACTATTTCCAGCATAAGGGAAAACCCATTACATTATACCCACTTAAACTTGAACAAGTCCATGAAGATCAGGTTAAGTTGCAACTTGAGCATGACAAAGAGAGAGCGAAGGGAAACAACACCACCTGGGTGAGACTAGTGAGAGTGGTGTATCTAGTGAGAAAAATAAGGCCAAGGCCGTGGGAGTTTCCAAGGGGAGTGTGAGTGAACGTAAGGGGGAAACAAAAGGGAGAGTTAAAAAAAGTTTATACATGGGTGAGGGAAGTAAGGAAAGCGTTCAAGGCTAGCAAGCTCATGTTATTGTTGTCTATAAGGAGCCTCATATTTATTTTTACTAACTCTGACCCTTTGCTTCCTGTGTCTATTTCATCTCTTTTGCAGATTACAGTGACGTACTGATAGAGGACATACCTAGTAGGCTTCCACCTATTAGAGTTATTGAACACCAGATAGACTTCATACCTGGAGCAGTCATTCCTAACAGACCGGCTTATAGGAAGCAATCCCGAGGAGACAAAGGAGCTACAAAGGCAAGTACGGGAGTTGATGGACAAGGGGTATGTAAGGGAAAGCATGAGTCCTTGTACAGTACCAGTGCTTCTAGTTCCTAAGAAAGATGGGACGTGGCGTATGTGCGTTGACTGCCGAGCTATCAACAATATTACGGTAAAGTATCGTCACCCCATTCCTAGACTAGATGACATGTTGGATGAATTGCATGGTTCCAAAATTTTTAGTAAGATTGATTTAAAGAGTGGATACCATCAAATTCGCATGAGAGAGAGAGATGAGTGGAAAACTGTATTTAAGACTAAGTATGGCTTGTATGAATGGTTAGTTATGCCATTTGGTCTCTCAAATGCACCTAGCACATTTATGAGATTGATGAATCATGTTATGCGTGCATTTTGAGGTAAGTTTGTTGTCGTTTATTTTGATGACATCTTAGTTTATAGTAAAACAATAGATGAGCATGTAATGCATTTGGAGCATGTACTTGATGTTTTACGAAAAGAACAATTGTATGCTAACTCTGACAAATGCATATTTTGCATGGATAGAATTGTTTTTCTTGGCTTTGTTGTGAGTGCAGATGGCATCGAGGTAGATGTGGAGAAGGTAAAGGCAATTCAGGAACGGCCTACACCAACTACAGTGACAGAAGTCCGAAGCTTTCATGGGTTAGCGAGCTTCTATAGGAGATTTGTCAAGGACTTCAGTAGCATTGTCGCGCCATTGACTGAGGTAGTAAAGAAGACAGTTTGTTTTCAATGGGGCGAGGCGCAAGAGCGAGCATTCCAGGACCTTAAAGCGAAGTTATGCAGTGCACCCATTTTAGCACTACCCAACGTCGAGAAGACATTTGAGATTGAGTTCGACGCATCAGGGTTAGGTATTGGAGCAGTTCTCATGCAAGAAAAGCGGCCAATAGCCTATTTTAGTGAGAAGCTGAATGGAGCAGCTTTGAGGTACCCCACGTATGACAAAGAGTTATATGCACTTGTGAGAGCACTTGAGACATGGCAGCACTACTTGTGGCCTAAAGAGTTCGTGATCCACACCGACCATGAATCATTAAAACACTTGAAGGGTCAAGGTAAGCTGAATAAGCGACACGCAAAATGGATGGAATTCGTTGAGTCATTTCCATATGTTATACGCTACAAGCAAGGTAAAGAAAACATAGTGGCCGATGCATTATCTCGCAGGTATGTTTTACTTACTTCAATGCATGCACAGATGTTGGGATTTGATTTGATTAAGGAATTATATGAGTGTGATTCTGATTTTGGTGAGATTTTTGCTACTTGTGCAAAGTCATCTTTTAGAAAGTTTTACATTCATGACGGATTCTTATTTAAAGCGAACAGGTTGTGTGTTCCTGCTTGTAGTATGCGTGAGTTGCTTGTGAAGGAAGCGCATGGGAGGTTTGATGGGGCATTTTGGGATTACTAAGACTTTAGCTACTTTACATGGGCACTTTTATTGGCCTAAAATGAAACGTGATGTTGAGCGTATTTATGATAAGTGTCTAACATGTAAGCATGCTAAATCTAAATTAATGCCACATGGTTTGTATAGTCCTTTGCCTATACCTAGTGAATCCTGGGTTGATATATCGATGGATTTTGTGTTAGGTTTGCCTAGGACAAAGAGGGGAAGAGATTCAATCTTTGTTGTAGTTGATAGGTTTAGTAAAATGGCTCATTTCATTGCATGTCATAAAATCGATGATGCTACAAACATTGCAGATTTATTTTTCAGAGACATAGTGCGACTCCATGGTATACCTAGGAGTATTGTATCTGATAGAGATGTTAAGTTCCTTAGCCATTTTTGGAAGGTGTTGTGGGCTAAACTAGGCACCAAACTATTGTATTCTACCACATGTCATCCACAGACTGATGGACAAACAGAGGTAGTTAATAGGACTTTATCTCAATTATAGCGCACTATAGTTGGCAATAATTTGAAGAGTTGGGAAGATTGTTTGCCATTTATTGAGTTTGCATATAATCGTAGCATTCATTCTTCTACATCATTTTCACCTTTTAAATTGTTTATGGTTTTCAGCCACTAACTCCATTGGATTTGTTACCTTTGCCTGTTGATGAGCATGCGGGGCTAGATGGAAAACGGAAAGCCGATTTGGTGAAGCATATACATGAGAAAGCAAGAGAACAAATACAACGGAAGAATGAGCAATATGTTTCTCATGCTAATAAGGGAAGAAAGCGTGTTGTATTTCAGCCCGGAGATTGGGTTGGGTACACATGCACAAGGAGAGATTTCCTGAACAACGTAAATCTAAGCTACAACCGAGAGGGGATGGTCCATTTCAAGTCTTGGAACGGATTAATGACAATGCATACAAGCTGGATTTACAAGGTAAGTATAATGTGTCTGCTACATTTAATGTTTCTGACTTAACTCTTTTTGATGCAGGTACAGATTCGAGGTCGAATCCTTTTCAAGAGGGAGGGGATGACATGATCCAGGCCGACAACAAAGCAAAAGACCCATTACAAGTACCAGAAGGGCCAATTACGAGGCAGAGGACCAAAAGACTCAGAGAAGCAATGGCGGGATTAGTTCAGAGTTTTATGGCCGACAGCAACAAACAAATAGAGACGCATGTGGGCTTCGATGGAAAGGGCCCAAAGCCATTTCACTTGGCCCAAATCAGTTTAGAATAAAGCTTCCTAGGCATTTGAAGACTTAAAGACTTGGTATTTTTGTAATTTCGTATTTAAGGGCATTGTTGTCTTTATGCCTTTAGGGTTTCTTTTGTATCACTATTTAAGCTTTCTTTCTTTTTCATTTGGAAAAACAATCAACGAAATTGTAAACTCAAAAGCTTAAAGCTTTGGCTATGGCCGAATTATTGTAAGGGAAGGATTCCCCTTTTCAAGTTTGAATCTACTTATCTAAGTTTGGCACACTTAGTGGCGTCTCCATTGCTAGCAAAACACTACAAGGATTCATCTTAAAGGTTCTCAAGGGCAAGTTCTTTGTGGGTCTTCTTGTGGCCTTGGAAGGGTTTTTGTTCCTACAAAATCAAATTCGCGGTTCTTGGGGTTCTGTCCGTTGCTTGGGGTTTGCTTGGATTTCGAATCCAAGTGGGTTTCTTGTCACAACCTGGTGGACTCAACACCCAAGTGACTGACATCAGTATCCATCCTCTCGAACTCGTCCCTCAGATAAACCTGCAAAACAAAATA
>SKCR01033971.1:0-43085 GCA_019454045.1 Zanthoxylum bungeanum | reverse complement strand
CCACTCACCTCACCTTTCAACAAATAATTCAAACCTCCTCCCCCACACATCTGATACCAAATAAACCTTATCCTCCATTTTCAACAAAGCAACCCCAATCACCTCACCTTTCAACAAATAATTCAAACCTCATCCCCCACACATTTGATACCAAATCAACCTTATCCTCCATTTTCAACAAAACAACCCCACTCACCTCACCTTTAAACAAATAATTCAAACCTCCTCCCCCACACATTTGATACCAAATCAACATTATCCTTCATCTTCAACAAAACAACCCCACTCACCTCACCTTTCAAGAAATAATTCAAACCTCATCCCCCACACATTTGATACCAAATCAACCTTATCCTTCATTTTTCAACAAAAGCTTACCCCACAAATACCACCAACTTTACCTATATAAACCCCCATTCATTCACTTCAAAAGCCCTAGAGGACATATCAATAGATATCAAGCAAAATACCAAACACTCACTTAGCATTTTGGAAGAGCAAAAATAGCCCTCACTTCCCTTACAAAATCACGCCCACTGCACCTCTTCACAGCCCTTCATCTTTACGCATATTCTGCCCCTGAAGTGCGCCCATTGCAGCCCCTATCAAACACATCAATTAGCCTTCATTTTGCCTACAAATCACCCCCCAAACTGACTCCATTCCAGCCCCAAAGTGACGCCCAAACCAGTGAAAACAGCAAAACGATATCCCTTCCGGCATCGTGGAACGCACTCCCGGAAAGCGACTTAAAAGGTAAGACCTGAGGGCACCCTTTTATTTATTATCCTTTATTTTTAGTTATTTTATTGTTTTATTTCGCATGATTATTGTGAATTGGTGCATGATGTGATTTCTGGGTGAACAGAACATGTGTTCTCTCTTGTGGTATACCGGATGGAAACCCGGACGTAAATTCCGTAGCCGAATCCGAATGGACGGTATTGCGGTTTGCACTCAGGATACAATGCCACGTATCACTTGAGAGACACACATATTTCGTTTCATCTAAACCTTGTATTTGAGCATGATTAGGTTGCTAGTATGTTATTTATTTCTTAAGCATGAGTTAATTTAGTCTTGTTATTTAATTTTCAAAGCATGATTGTGTTATTTAAGCATGTTAGATCTAAGTACCCCTAAGCATGAATGTTGAATAGATTCGGTTAGTTTATTGCACAAATCATATCATCACAAGTGGCATAAGTAAAGGACGATTCCGAACCCAACAGTTTGAGGTCTTCCATCGCGAGGGATGAGTGCGACCTTAAATCATTTTCCCGGTTCACACCGGGTGGCGACTCCATTTTATTTCTCCGGTTTAGTCCCCTGCGGGCTACTCCGTACTCCAACCGGGCAGCGAGCCCGGAACAACGTCGCCCATTTCTGTGTCTACAGTCTGCGACCACTAGGGATAGAGAATCGGCTCTCCCCGAAATAATGTCTTGTACTTTTGTGATTTGTGCTTTAAATTAAACCAGTCTATTGTGGGTTTAGAGAGTTTAATCAAATGTGTTATTAAAGCTAGGTGATGGTTTGGTGTCTTCCTTCACTAACTACTTTCTATAGGAAAACTCTGTGAGGGCCACCTTAGATAATCATTCACCCGTTAGCTCATTATGATTGACTAATTGGGGGACTCGTTGTTTATTCCTGACACCAAGGGATTAAGCAAGCCTAAAGCCTAGTGTTCTTAGAGAGCCTCGCTACACCCTCCCTATGGGAAAATATACAACGGGAAATCCATTTGACAGTTATTGTTGGGGTTGGTGCTCAGAGCGCCAATTCCCGGTTGTATTTCTGTTAAATACTTCTGTAAAACATTATTATTATGAATAATATATGCAGTTTCTATAATATAATCTATCTTTCTATATGGTAAAGACGTAATGACCCTAGAATGATTAGTCATGATACAGTTGCAAAAGCGTCGCAACGGACATTGAGAGTATCATGACGTTGTCATTCTCAGACAGTTCCTGGTCAAGGTTTACACTACTTGGTCAGTATAGTAAACCCGTTGAGACCGGTACATGTCGTATACTGGAATATATGATTCCAATGGTTTCTCAATGAACCATAAGTCTTGGAGACTAGTATAGACGTGTAGGTGTTTATAGCGGATAAACACTGAACGACTCACCGAAGATTCTTAATGGATGGTACACCAGCGTCAATAAGAATCTTCTTGGGTTGAGTAGCACTTGTGATTCTTAGACTTGAGATGCCATTGTGGGCACATGAGACATCTTCTACACTTAGACGGCAGTCACGTCACCGATCTATTTAGATCAGACCTCCGCCTGTTCGTTGGGTGTAGATAGATCCTCAGGGTGTCCTATGTGTATCAAGATAGGATCCGTCAGTTCTGTGTACCAGAGCATAGGTAGTCCATATGATTAGCAATCAGATAAAACCATGGGCCCGTGGTAAAGTTTAGAAGCTAGTTCTAAACATTCTTTTGAGATTGCTAATAGAATAGTCGACTGGATAATCCCGATAGAGATTTGACGTTTACATCTATATCTCTGGGATTTATCCGGATACCTGTGACGGAGGAATTATACATTTGCCATGACCTCGACCTGTATGGTTCAGCGAGATTATCCGTGATCGTCATAATCTACGGGTGGATAGATTATGGACACGAAATTTGATTTCGTGACGGATATACCTGAATCTAGAGAGTCTCAATAATGAAACATACTCGTAGAGCACTAGAGCAACATTAATAAATAATATTGATTATTTATAAAGTCGTTTAAAGGTTAAACGCAAGATACGTGCTAAAGGACTAGATAGTCATTTGCCTAATTATTGTGTATTTACATTTAATACTTGATTAATTTAAATACACATTAATTAATAGTCAAAATGAGTTATTTGACTTATATCCTAAATGAATATATGTTTTTAATATTTAATGTAAATATTATACATATATTTAATATATTTGTATTTGATTAATTAATTAATTATTTAATTGTTAAATGATTAAATTAATTAAAATATAAAATATCTTACATTAGGATTTTAAGTAAATGATGTTAGTTGCAATTGTTGACTTAAAAATATCCTAAAAAGTGTTTTAGATATTTGTCAAGTTGATTAAATGATTTTGAAATGAATTGAAATGAAAATTTTTGTATATGCTTGATGAATTTCGGCCAAGGCATTTTTGAACAAGTATATATTGTTTTCATTTCTTTTCATTTGGTTAACCTAATACACTTTCACAAAACATAAATTCACAAAAGAAGCCAAAGGAGCTTGAGAAAAAGAAAGACAAACATCAAGCTTGGATTTTAGTAAGTTTCTTGAACTTGCTATTAGTAAGGAATATGTTCCTTAGGTTCTAGGCTTTAATATATGATATTCTTAGGATATTTCTTTCTTTGTTCCTTGTGGTTTTTTGTTGATGGAATTTTGGTGAAGTGTGAAGCATGTATGATGAAGGAAGTGTATGACTATTGTAGTTATAAACATTCTTTTAAGGTTTTGGAAACCATGTTGCTAATCTAGAGTTATTGACCCACTCTTAAATGACCTAGATTTGATCTTGAGTTGTTTCATTGTGTTGAGACTTGGATTGGATGGAAGAATGATGATTGAAGTAATTGATTTAATGTATTTGGTCTAATTTGTCCAATTTGTGGAAATTGAAAAATTAGGGTTCTAACTAATTCCAAATTTGGGGGTTTTCATATATGTTGTGTATTTGTGTGTGTATATGATGCATATAAAGTTTCATGTTGATTGGATTACATTTGGATGTGTTTTGAGCATGAAATGACAAAATGCACAATTGGCCCCCATATGGTGCTCTCGGCTTTGTGAGAAAAATTGGGGATTTTGGTTGCTTTGGTGTGTTTTGATGTTTTGAACATCATAAGTTCATCTTAGAAATGATTTAGAATCATTCAAAATTGATTAGATCAATTTCGGACTAAAATGGACAAAATACAAAGCAAGGGTAATTTGGTAAATTCACTTGAATATGATTTATTTGAATTTTATTTTCATAATTTGATTATTGGAATATTAAATAAATATGTTTATTTAATTAATCCGAGAAAAAGTTTTGAAATCTGAAAATCGGATTTTCACCGCTTCCGCTGCGTTACCGGATTCACCCCCTAAAAACCCCTACAAAATGGTATCAGAGCGAGTCTGATTCTAGGCCACTTAAATGATTAGCCTTCATTGAATCAATGTTTAATCATGTTTTCTTGACTTTATGCATGCTTATTAGGATCTAAATTGGTTAGATTTAGGGTGTATGACACTTAGCGGAAAATCCCTAATTAATAAGGTTTAAATGTAATTATGTATTTGATGCATGTTATATGGTCCGTCTTGTCAATACGGTTTATGAATATCTCTTTGTGACTACATCCGAGACCGTGCCTCTGCTGTGAGGGTGTAGCCGATAAAGATTTATTTATACCGGATGTATATTAGATACTAGGTAAATTCAAGTAAAAGCGGAATTCTGAACGTGCCCTAGCTGTCAGGATTACGTAAGTAACTTGAGTTTATCATTGACGAGTTTAACCTTGGTACGTCTCCTTGTGGGCCTGCCTTCGCAGCGACAACGAGAAACGGCCAGGACCGGATACTTAGGAGTCATTAGTGAATGATTGACAAATGAGTTGTCTACCTGATGAATATACGTAGGCGAGACCGTGCCTCTGCTGTGAGCCGAAATATATTCACGGGATCCACTTTTCACTATTAGTATTTAATTTAATTATTAAATATTTGTATTCTGTTTTGGGATTACAGTATTGCATGATTTAGTGGGAGGGGCATATTAGATTAAAAATCCATGATCTAGTTTATGCTTTTGATATTATATGAAACTGCTTAATTTCTGCTAACCGTTTTTCGTGATCTATATGATAGATTGGCGATGGCGGCACAATCCACAAATCAGTTTGCGCGTATGCTTGATGCGAACAAACTGAAAGGCGCTGAGAACTTTGCAGACTGGGAATTGGATTTGAGGATTGTCCTCGATTCCGAAAAGCTGGGTTATGTTCTTGAGGGTCCGTTGCCCCTTGCAGTGGGTGCGGATGCTTCGGAGGAGGAACGCCAAGTTTTTGAAACTTGGAAGGATGATGATTTAAGGGTTAAATCATACATCCTTAGTTCACTGTCTCCGAAACTCAAGCAACAGTACTATGGTATGTTAGATTCCTATAGTATGATGACGCGATTGAGACAATCGTTTGAGAACCAGAACAAGTTATTGTTCACAAAGTCGCCATGGAACTGTTCCATGCGCGTCTGGATGAGGGGCAGAGTGTTAGCCCACATGTTCTTCAGATGATCGATTTGATCGATCAATTGAGGCAACATAATCTCATCTTGAATGACATTCTCGGTAGGAGTGTCATTCTTGGTTCACTGCCAGCTTCATTTCGCCAGTTCGTGATGTACTTCAACATGCACGGGACTGTCTGTACCTACCAGGAGCTACATAGGATGTTGCTCACGGCAGAAGAGGACCTTAAGAAGGGAGTACCGACTCGCCCTCCTAGAACTACTTCTCTTTCGGCTTCTTCCCAAGGATGGTCCAAGGGAAAGAACAAGAAAGGCAAGAAGAAGAAGAAGGCTTTTGGTCCTCAACAACAGGCGAAGATTGCAAAGCCCAAAAGGGCTTCTGAAGACAAATGCCACCACTGCGGCAAAGTTGGGCACTGGAAAAGGAACTGTCCTGATTACATTGCCCAAGTGAGGAGAGACAGAGCTTCTACATCAGGTACTTTTATTTTTCCAGTTATTGATTTATCTTTGGCTTGTGAAGCCGTTACGTTACATCCAGCTGGATTTTAGATTCTGCTTGTCCCATTCACATTTGCAATTCGTTGCAGGTGCTGAAGGAAAGTAGGAAACTGAAGCCTGGAGAGATGCAGTTGCGGTTCGGGAGTGGAGACTCTTTGGATGCAGTTGCAGTGGGAGTATGCGAGATCTCATTGCCGAATGGGACACTTTTGTTATATGACTGTCATTTTGTACCGGGATGTGTCGCTAATATTATATCACTTTTTGTATTGGATACAGAAGGCTTTTGTATTAATATTAAGAATAGTTCTTTGTATTTATATGATAAAAATAATATTCAGATCCTTTGTTGTCCAAACCAGCATGGTCATTATACATTGCAAACTTCAAAAGATATATTAAATACTGGAGTTAATAAACGTAGTTTACCTGTAATTAATAATACTGAACTTTGGCATATGAGACTTGGTCACATTGGCGTTAAACGCCTTACCCAATTGGTTAGGAATGGTTTGATATCAGATCTTACCATTGAATCCTATCCAACTTGTGAATCCTGTATTCAGGGTAAGATGACCAAAGCCCCATTTTCTGGTGTTGGACACCGCGCCACTAACTTACTGGAACTCGTACATTCTGATGTATGTGGTCCACTAAGTCAAACTGCTCACAGTGGTTATTCGTACTTCGTTACCTTTACCGATGATTTATCACGGTACGGTTATGTGTATTTGATGCGACATAAATCGGAAACCTTTGAAAAGTTCAAAGAGTTCCGAAATGAAGTAGAAAAACAAACTGGTAAATATATTAAATGCCTTCGATCAGATCGAGGCGGCGAATATATGAGTGGTGAGTTCATGGATTATATGAAGGAGAATGGGATTCTCGCTCAATATACTCCTCCAGGTACACCACAGCACAATGGTGTATCTGAAAGGAGAAATCGGACTTTATTGGATATGGTCCGATCGATGTTGAGTTTCACAGATTTGCCCTATTACTTATGGGGCTTACTCTCTCTTAACAGCCGCACATCTTTTGAATAAGATTCCTTCAAAGGCTGTTCCTACGACACCGTATCAGATATGGTTCGGTAGGAGACCAAATCTTAATTATATTAAGGTTTGGGGTTGTCCTGCCTATGTCAGGGTAACTCAGCAAAGTAAGCTTTCGCCTCGAGGGCAAAAGTTTAGGTTTGTTGGATATCCCTTCGAATACGAGGGGATATCTGTTCTATGATACCGAGCATCGAAATGTGTTCGTAGCTCGCTTCGCAAAATTTCTAGAAGTAGAATTTTTGTCAGAAGGTGGTGATCATAGACAGGTTGAGCTTGATGAAGTCCAACCTGAAAACAACGAACCAACGGAGGAACCTGAAGTTCAAGTAGATGAAGGACCTTCAACACACACACTCCGTAGGTCGGAAAGGGTATCTAGACCTCCTGAACGCTTGTATTTGATACAAGAAAAGAGTCTGGATGTTCTCTTAGTTGAAGAGACAGATCCTTTCACCTATAGAGAATCGATGTTGGACATCGACTCCGTGAAATGGCAAAGTGCCATGAAATCCGAGATAGACTCAATGCATGAAAATCAAGTTTGGGACTTGATTCCGCTTCCCGAAGGAATTGTTCCTATCGGTTGTAAATGGGTTTACAAGAGGAAGCGCGGGCCTGACGGTAAGGTTGAAACTTACAAGGCCCGACTGGTAGCAAAAGGTTACACGCAGCGACCTGGCGTCGACTACGATGAAACTTTTTCGCCGGTAGCAATGCTTAAGTCTATCCGGATTTTGCTTTCTATAGCTGCGTATCATGACTACGAGATTTGGCAAATGGATGTCAAAACGGCTTTTCTAAATGGATTTCTTGATGAAGAAATCTATATGGAACAGCCGGAAGGTTTCACGTCCAGCGAAACCTCGGGTATGGTATGTAAGCTTAAGAAGTCCATTTATGGACTTAAACAAGCTTCACGAAGTTGGAATCTTCGATTCGATGAGATTATTAGATCGTCTGGTTTTCTCAAGAATTCGGAAGAATCCTGTGTGTATCAGAAGGCCAGTGGGAGCATGGTCGTATTTTTAGTCCTATATGTTGATGACATCCTAATCATTGGGAATGATTTAGGTATGTTGCAAAGCGTCAAAGCGTACCTCTGTAAGAATTTCTCCATGAAGGACCTGGGAGAAGCTTCCTATGTTTTAGGGATAAAACTCTATAGAGATAGACAAAGGAGGCTGATTGGGTTATCCCAATCAACGTACGTAGATAAGATCTTGGAACGGTATAGCTTTGGTAACTGTAAGACAGCAAACATACCGTTCAGACATGGGATTCATCTTTCTAAGAAGATGTGTCCACAAACAGAAGATGAGAAGGTTAGAATGTCTAACCAACCTTATGCTTCGTGTTTGGGTAGCATAATGTATGCCATGTTATGTACGAGGCCTGATATCAGTTTCGCTGTTAGCGTAACTAGTCGATATCAGTCCAATCCAGGTAATGACCATTGGATGGCCATTAAACATATCCTAAAGTATCTTAAAGGTACTAAGGATAAGTTGATAATTTATGGAGGAAACGAACTGCAGGTTAATGGGTATACAGACTCCGATTTCCAATCGGATCCCGATGATAGAAAGTCTACATCTGGATTTGTCTTTACCCTTAACGGAGGTGCAGTTTGTTGGAAGAGTTCCAAACAGGGATCGACAGCTGATTCCACCACTGAGGCGGAATATATTGCAGCTTCTGAAGCTGCAAAAGAGGCTGTGTGGATAAAGAACTTTATCACAGAATTGGGAGTTGTCCCAAGTATCGAGAATGCGATTCCGTTATACTGTGATAATACTGGAGCCATTGCGCAAGCAAAGGAACCGAGGGCGCATCAGAAGTCGAAGCATGTGGAACGCAAGTACCACATCATTCGAGAGATCGTGTCGCGAGGGGATATTGTCGTGTGCAAGGTACCGAGTGAAGATAATGTAGCAGACCCGCTGACGAAGGCCATACCTCCGAAGTTGTTTGATAAACACGTGGAGTCGATGGGTATTAGATACAATCGATATTGGCACTAGAGCAAGTGGGAGATTTTGTTGGGGTTGGTGCTCAGAGCGCCAATTCCCGGTTGTATTTCTGTTAAATACTTCTGTAAAACATTATTATTATGAATAATATATGCAGTTTCTATAATATAATCTATCTTTCTATATGGTAAAGACGTAATGACCCTAGAATGATTAGTCATGATACAGTTGCAAAAGCGTCGCAACGGACATTGAGAAGTATCATGACGTTGTCATTCTCAGACAGTTCCTGGTCAAGGTTTACACTACTTGGTCAGTATAGTAAACCCGTTGAGACCGGTACATGTCGTATACTGGAATATATGATTCCAATGGTTTCTCAATGAACCATAAGTCTTGGAGACTAGTATAGACGTGTAGGTGTTTATAGCGGATAAACACTGAACGACTCACCGAAGATTCTTAATGGATGGTACACCAGCGTCAATAAGAATCTTCTTGGGTTGAGTAGCACTTGTGATTCTTAGACTTGAGATGCCATTGTGGGCACATGAGACATCTTCTACACTTAGACGGCAGTCACGTCACCGATCTATTTAGATCAGACCTCCGCCTGTTCGTTGGGTGTAGATAGATCCTCAGGGTGTCCTATGTGTATCAAGATAGGATCCGTCAGTTCTGTGTACCAGAGCATAGGTAGTCCATATGATTAGCAATCAGATAAAACCATGGGCCCGTGGTAAAGTTTAGAAGCTAGTTCTAAACATTCTTTTGAGATTGCTAATAGAATAGTCGACTGGATAATCCCGATAGAGATTTGACGTTTACATCTATATCTCTGGGATTTATCCGGATACCTGTGACGGAGGAGGAATTATACATTTGCCATGACCTCGACCTGTATGGTTCAGCGAGATTATCCGTGATCGTCATAATCTACGGGTGGATAGATTATGGACACGAAATTTGATTTCGTGACGGATATACCTGAATCTAGAGAGTCTCAATAATGAAACATACTCGTAGAGCACTAGAGCAACATTAATAAATAATATTGATTATTTATAAAGTCGTTTAAAGGTTAAACGCAAGATACGTGCTAAAGGGACTAGATAGTCATTTGCCTAATTATTGTGTATTTACATTTAATACTTGATTAATTTAAATACACATTAATTAATAGTCAAAATGAGTTATTTGACTTATATCCTAAATGAATATATGTTTTTAATATTTAATGTAAATATTATACATATATTTAATATATTTGTATTTGATTAATTAATTAATTATTTAATTGTTAAATGATTAAATTAATTAAAATATAAATATCTTACATTAGGATATTTAAGTAAATGATTTTAGTTGCAATTGTTGACTTAAATAAATATCCATAAAGTGTTTAGATATTTGTCAAGTTGATTAATGACTTTGAAATGAATTTGAAATGAAAATTTTGGTATATGCTTGATGCAAATTTCGGCCAAGGCTATTCTTTGAACAAGTATATATTGTTTTCATTTGCTTTTCATTTGGTTAACCTAATACATTTCACAAAAATAAATTTCACAAAAGGAAGCCAAAGGGAGCCTAAAGAAAAAAGAAAGACAAACATCAAAAGCTTGGATTTTAGTAAGTTTCTTGAACTTGCTATTAGTAAGGAATATGTTCCTTAGGTTCTAGGCTTTAATATATGATATTCTTAGGATGTTTCTTTCTTTGTTCCTTGTGGTTTTGTTGATGAAAGTTTTTGGTGTTGATGTGTGAAGGAATGTATGACTATTGTAGTTATAAACATTCTTTTAAGGTTTTGGAAACCATCTTGCTACTCTAGAGTTATTGACCCACTCTTAAATGACCTAGATTTGATCTTGAGTTGTTTCATTGTGTTGAGACTTGGATTGGATGGAAGAATGATGATTGAAACAATTGATTTAATGTATTTGGTCTAATTTGTCCAATTTGGGAAATTGAAAAATTAGGGTTCTTAACTAATTCCAAATTTGGGGCTTTTCATATATGTTGTGTATTTATGTGTGTATATGATTCATATAAAGTTTTATGTTGATTGGATATCATTTGGATGAGTTTTTGAGACATGAAATGACAAAGTGCACAATTGTGCTCCCATATGGTGCTCTCGGTTTGTGAGAAAAATTTGGGGATTTTGGTGCTTTTGGTGTTTTGATGTTTTGAACATCATAAGTTCATCTTAGAAATGATTTAGAATCATTCAAAATTGATTAGATCAATTTCGGACTAAAATGGACAAAAATACAAAGCAAGGGTAATTTGGTAAATTCACTTGAATATGATTCATTTGAATTTTATTTTCATAATTTGATTATTGGAATTTAATAAATAAATATGTTTATTTAATTAATCCAAGAAAAAGTTTTGAAATCTGAAAATCGGATTTTCACCGCTTCCGCTGCGTTACCGGATTCACCCCCTAAAAACCCCTACATTAGTCACATACCATAACTCGTTGGCACGTACCGTAAGGTATAAAAAAGGTGCGTTCACTGGTCGTTGAACCCTTGAGTGGGGAGTCCTAGTTGTGGGCAATCCTTCGTCAGGAGAGCCTTTGTTTACATTGTTTAAACCTGCATGTGAACCCTAGTTGTATGACCCATAGAAATCATTTCTTTTATGCTGTGTTTGGGACCATCATTATTTGGATTCAATTGGACCTTTTGTCAAGAGATATGAACTGGTCCGGCCATTTAAGCTGGAACGAGTTCGTTTCCTTTGACATTTGGGCCAAAAGCTTCTAAAATGCCGATGAGCCATTTCGTATTTGGGCATCTTATCATTTGAAGTTGTTTAGTTATGTTATCGCAAAAGTATGAACTTATTGGGCCTTTTCAACAGGGACAAGTTTGCACCGCGTAATGATGTGATTGAATGCTTTAAAATGATGATAGGTCAACTTATATATGTATTTTCCGCATCTCACGCATTTCATGCATACACGCATCATGTTAACCCATTTGTGTCTTAAAAAAGCCATCATAGATTCCCGTTGGGTTAGGAAAGCAGAGAGACTCGTCAAGAGACCGTTAGTCAACATGAGCAAATTAGCAAACGAGAGATCCTGCCTGGATCAATTGGAGATTAAAGTAACTGAAATTATTGAGATGTTGCAAGTTCTAACTAATGTTGTGGCCAGTCTGACCGTACCCGGTATAGTCGATAACAGAAAATTTTACAATCAGAATGGAAAGACCATCGGGGAATCCTCATAAGAAGTAAGCAGAAAAGACATTATAGTCATTCAGCAATGGGAAACAGGGCAGTGAGACTATCAGATTTAAAAGAGAATGAGTTCACCGAGCCGATCAATGTTAACAGACTGAAGCTGTATTTAGCCTGAGGGAGAGAAGACTGAGCAGTCACCAAGAGAATTGGCGGAAGACCTAACCCAACGGGATAGGAAATTCATCCATGCATACATGCATACACGTAACTTGCATCTCTTGTTTGGTGTTTTGTTTTTGCAGGTTTTTAAACAGAAAGGAAGAACTAGCAGGAGGAAACACATGGCGCCAAGGAGCACAATGAGGGTCTCACCCATCAAGAATATGGAGTATCTCTACACATGTATGTGTATACATTACAGGTATATGTCTTTATTCTATTGTCTTGTATTCGCAGGTTTAAAGGAGAAAAAAAGAAAAAGAAAGCGGCAAAGATCAAAATGTGACACAAGCACTGAGGATGACATTGAAGACACATTGACAGATGGATTTTGGTCATGTCTAGCCGAAGATGATGAATTTAGTGCTAACAGGGAGGCAACCCATACACTTTGTTGCGATGAAAAGAAAGCGGCAAAGATCAAAAGGTGACACAGGCACTGAGGATGACATTGAAGACACATTGACATATGGATTCCGGTCATGTCTAGCTGAAGACGATGAATTTAGTGCTAACAGGGAGGCAACCCATACACTTTGTTGCGATTTCTATTTTCATGTTTTGTGTATACATGTCGTAGAATTTTTTTATTTTGTGTGTTATTTTGGTAGGTAAAAGCGAAGACATAGCATTTTAAGACAGATGGAATGGTGCTTGGCAATCACAAAGATGGGAGCTAATTCATTAGTGGTGGCAGAGTAAAAGAAGAATTCATGAGACGCATCCTAATGAACTTATGCCAAGCAAGAGGCGTATTGAGTACACAATTCCTTTGCTTTAATTATTGCTTTGATTTGCCTTCTTTTGTTATTTTCTGTTATTTTCGTGGACATGATCCATAACTTTTGACCTTTTAGGACTTTTTTTTGGTATTTTCTTTTATCTTCGTGGATAGAATCCATGACTTTTTGACCGTTCACGATTTCTTTTGTTGTTTTCATAGACATGATCCAGTGACCTTTTGACTTCTCGTGACCTCTTTTGTGGTTTAGCTAACAACATTCTCGGTGAAAGGTATTAGTACAATTATTACTCATCCTTTTTTAAGTACTATAAATTCAGCTCAATATTTCTCTCCTCAACACATTCAATTATACATCCGAGTAAAAGAGAGAAAATGGAAGCCACTTCAAGAAGACGAGTTGAAACCATTTGTGTGTTTTGAGGTACCAGTGTGGGTATTAAACCGCAATATATAGAGGCAGCACAAGAATTGGGTCGAGTCATTGCTGAACGAAATATGCACTTAATATACGGTGGAGGCAATCTTGGACTGATGGGAATTGTTTCAAAGGTTGTACATGACAGAGGCAGTCCAGTTCGGGGAATCATCCCAAAACCTTTAGCGGAGGCGAATCTGATAGGACCATCAAACGAAGAAGAATTTCTCGTGCCGGGAATGTCAGAGCGACTGGTGGAAATGATTAATCGTGCAGATGCTTTTATTGCTCTGCCATGAGGCTTGGGCACATTGGAGGAAATTTGTATAGTGCTATCTTGGGCGAACCTGAACATACACCAGAAACCTCTTGGATTGTTCAACGTTGATGGATTTTATGATTTTCTCTATGTGTTCTTGAAGACAACCGAAGAAATGGGTTCGTAACAAAACCTGTGAACGAACTCCTTTTCACAGCCAGAACTGCCCAGGATTTAATTGACCAAATCTTGGCCTTTGAACCGCATGTGGACTCTATCCTTTCCGAGATCAAATGGTCCGAGGACGATCGTGGTAAAAAGTGTAAACTGAATCTGGATCTCAACCTCTAAGTCTTCTGTATTAGTATCTTGTTTATTTTGTGTTATTTAAATAATAAAAAAAATGATGAGTGAGAGAAGTCTTTGATAGTTAGACATATGTCCGGTGATGACATTGAATGCTGTAGGGGGAAACCCTAGAAATGATAAGTGCGAGACGCGCTCTCTTCCGGTATTCTGAATGGATTGATCTCAGTTAGACTCACGAGCACTTGATTACGGGATCCTAGCAGTAGAAGCCTGAGTAGTTATCGAGGTGACTAGTTGAAAAGATGATGTATTAGTGAATGACCGTTTGCCTGGGTGTCCACACTTGTTTACCGATGCTATGACATATGATATGGTTGGAAATAAAAAAAAAAGTCTCTGAAATAAAAAATAAAAAAAGAAAAGAAGAAAAAAAAAATAGACCACCTATAACCGATAAGCGTGAAGCTACCCATGGGCGAGTATTAGGACCACCATAAGGAGAAATGCTACTTTAAAGGGTAGGTGTGTCAGAAAGAAAAGACAAATGAAAAGAAAAAGACCAAAAAAAAAAAATAAGCATCCCGAAAATGATGATGCAGTGGACCTCGATCCTGGGACGCATCCCAATAGCTGCAACCGACAATGGGGGCCTCGACCCTGGGATGCATCCCAATACCGCTGACAAAATGGGCCTCGGCCCTGGGACACATCCCAAAAAACCAGAGATTCTGGGTTCGGTCCCTAGTGGAGTCGCCAGACTATAGGACACAAAAATGGGCGACCCTGTTCCGGGCTCGCGGCCCGGTTGGGAGTACGGAGTAGCCCGCGGGGGACTAAACCGGAGAAATAAAATGGAGTCGCCACCCGGTGTGAACCGGGAAAATGATTTAAGGCCGCACTCATCCCTCGCGAGGGAAGACCTCAAAATATTGGGTTCGGAATGGTCCCTTACTTATGCCACTTGTGATGATATGATTTGTGCAATAAACTAACCGAATATATTCAACATTCATGCTCAAGGGTACTTAGATCTAACATGCTTAAATAACACAATCATGCTTTGAAAATTAAATAACAAGACTAAATTAACTCATGCTTAAGAAATAAATAACATACTAGCAACCTAATCATGCTCAAATACAAGGTTTAGATGAAACGAAATACGTGTGTCTCTCAAGTGATACGTGGCATTGTATCCCGAGTGCAAAACGCAATACCGTCCATTTAGATTCGGCTACAGAATTTACGTCTCTGGGTTTCCATTCGATATACCACAAGAGAGAACACATGTTCCGTTCACCTAGAAATCACATCATACACAAATTCACAATAATCATGCGAAATAAAACAATAAAATAACTAAAAATAAAGGATAATAAATAAAAGGGTGCCATCAGGTCTTACCTTTTAAGTCGCTTTCCGGGAGTACGTTCCATGATGCGGAAGGGATATCGTTTTGCTGTTTTCACTGGTTTGGGCGTCACTTTGGTGCTGGAATGGAGTCAGTTTTGGGGGTGATTTGTAGGCAAAATGAAGGCTAATTGATGTGTTTGATGGGGGCTACAATGGGCGCACTTCAGGGGTAGAATAGGCGTGAAGATGAAGGGCTGTGAAGATGAGCAATGGGCGTGATTTTGTAAGGGAAGTGAGGGCTATTTTTGCTCTTCCAAAATGATAAGTGAGTGTTTGGTATTTTGCTTGATATCTATTGATATGTCCTCTATGGTTTTTGAAGTGAATGAATGGGGGTTTATATAGGCAAAGTTGGTGGTATTTGTGGGTAAGCTTTTGTAGAAAATGGAGGATAAGGTTGATTTGGTATCAAATGTGTGGGGGAGGAGGTTTGAATTATTTGTTGAAAGGTAAGGTGAGTGGGGTTGTTTTGTTGAAGATGGAGGATAAGGTTGATTTGGTTTCAAATGTGTAGGGAACGAGGTTTGAATTATTTGTTGAAAGGTGAGGTGAGTGGGGTTGTTTTTTTGAAAATGGAGGATAAGGTTGATTTGGTATCAAATGTGTGGGGGAGGAGGTTTGAATTATTTGTTGAAAGGTAAGGTGAGTGGGGTTGTTTTGTTGAAAATGGAGGATAAGGTTGATTTGGTATCAAATGTGTGGGGGAGGATGTTTGAATTATTTGTTGAAAGGTGAGGTGAGTGGGGTTGCTTTGTTGAAAATGGCTTGGAAAATTTGATATCAAGGTAAAAGTTTGGTCAAAGGTTAAAGTAAGTTTGGTAGATAGGTAAATCATGTTTGAATAGTGTAAGGAGGGTGAATTTTGGTGTCATGGACGTGGGCCTCATGGGTGGTGGGCTTGGAGTTTGATTTATTTTGGTTTCATGGGCTTTGGGTGTGGGTTTAGGTGTTTAGGTGTGCCTAGAATGGTTTGTGGTGATTTCGGGCCAAAGACATGCCTCGAAACGAAGATTCAACAAGCGAACTCCGAGCGAACTCAATGAAATAAAACCAATGATATGTCAACTCTTGACTTCTCATTTCCGACGACCATTTTCCGCGACTTCCACAACTTAAAGGTAGTGCCTCCTTACGAGGCTCATCATCGGGTTGGTATGTGAAAAATGCAATACCTACAGGTTGGTGTTAGAAATCGATAGTCCTACTCATATTTGCAACTCCATACAAACCATGAGAGTTAAAAAAAGGCTAAACAAAATATGGATCCATCTTAGAGTTGGGAATGACAAGACATTGGATGTCAAGGCCATATGATCGGTTGTACTAGATATCTATAATGGATATAAATTAATTTTACATTATTGATATTATCTACCCTCTCTTATAAGATAGATAATATCGTTACCGATATTGGATAAAGATGGATATAAAATAAACATTAAAGATGATGTATTATGTTTATATGATCAAGACAACTATTTGATATGTGAATGTTCTTTATCTAACGGTCATTATGTTTTGGAAACATATCGAGATGTCTTTAATATAGAGAAAAATACAAGTAAAAGATCTAAATTAAATAATATTGAGTTATGACATATGAGATTAGGCCACATAGATGTTATACACCTATTAAAATTGGTTAATGATGATTTGATTGAAGATCTTACCTTAGATCTTTATTCGATTTGTGAGTCATTTATCCAAGGGAAAATGAGAAATGCCTAATTTCTTGGTGTTGGACACCGTGTTGAAGGTTTATTGGAGCTAGTACACAGTGATGTGTGTGGTCCATTAAATCACATCGTTCATGATTGTTCAACTTATTTCGTGACTTTCACTGGTGATAAGTCAAGATATGGATATGTCTATTTGATGAGACATAAATTGGAAATATTTGAAAATTCAAAATATTATGAAATGAAGTTGAAAAATAAACCGCGAAATTCATCGAGTGCCTTCGATCAGATCGAGGTGGTGGATTCATGAGTGATGAATACATATGTTATTTAAAGGGAGAATGGGATTCTCGCCCAGTATAGCCCACTAGGAACTCCTCAACACAATAGTATGTATGAGCGGAGAAATCGTAGTTTATTGGATATTGTACCATCTATGATGAGCTATACAAATCTTCTATATTACCTTTGTAGTTATGTTTTACTTACTGATGCCCACATACTTAACAAACTTCCATCGAAAGTTATTTCTACGACCCCATATTAGATATGGTATGGTAGAAATCGAAGTCTTAGATATTTAAAATTTTTGGATTGTCCTTCATACGTTAGAGTTACGCAGCAGGATAAACTAGCACTCATAGGTATAAATACATGTTCGTTGGATATCCTGAAAATTATTTGGGATATCAAATCTACGATTTTGAGCAACGAAATATATTTATTCCTCATTTTGCCACTTTTTTTGAAAATAAATTTATGAGAGAAACTGTGAATTGTAGAAGGATTGAACTCGATGAGTTTGATCCCAACATTGAGAAACCTGATATGGAATCAAAGATCCAACTAGGTGAAGGATCTATAACACAGGTTCTACGTAGGTCAAATAGAATATCAAGACCTCATGATAGACTATTTTTAACGTCTGATGCGAGCCTCGATGTTCCCCTCTTTAAAGAATCGGATCTGACTACGTATAAACATACGATATTGGATATCTCGATAAAGGAAAATGGCTGGAATCCATGAAATCTGAAATGGATTTTGCACGGGCCAAATTTGGCCAAGGGCAAAACCGTCTTTCCACTTCAAATCCAATATCAAACAAAGCCCAAAAATAGTAACTCAGCCCATAAAACTTTGCATTATTGAACCATAATTAAGGCAGTAGCTTAAAGACAATCCCATCTTATTATATACCAACTGCTCCCCTCATTTTCTTAACACAAAGCATATTTCCATATGCTCTAACCTCTCACCAAATGCTCAACATGTTGTGGGACTTATGCCAACTAATGAAATCATATTTCTTTACCTATAAATAACAACACAACCCAAAGCATTCTCGTTCAAGTCTTAGCTCTCAAACTTGAGCTCTCAGAGCCTCTTACCTTATAAACACTAACCCTCCACCCTCACGGCAGCCCAAAGAGATTAAAGTAATATCAAACCTTGCTCTCATCTTTATTTTATTTACTGCTCACTCATCTTTACTGACTTGAGAATTGGAGTGCCTACGACACCCACCACACCGGTGGGCAGTATCCTCATTGCTCATTCCACCTTTGTTTTGCAGGATCGGTAGTGCCCCATACTACAAATTCTCGATTATGGACCTCAGACGAAAACTATCATCCATAATTTGGCACCCACCGTGGGGCCTTAGCGATTCATAGTAGGAAAAGATCTCTCAGTCTACGGTTCCTAAGGCACAATCACTCATGGCCCCGAGCAGTGAGCAGACGCCAGACCCTGTGGCAGCACAATTAGCCATGCTGTTAGTGTCCTACACATGCCCAAGGTCTCTAAACAAGATTTGTGTGTGAATAAATCAAGTGAAAGTAGCGAAAATACTCACATTAATCGGTTGATGAATTTCAAAATTTCCAACGGATATAGAAGCTCCAAGCTTGGTGTTGTGTTCCAAACTCTTGGGTGAGTTTCCCTATCACCTTAAAATGACTCTCAAAGTGCTAGCTTGGTAGAAATTTTTGCAACAAAAATTTCCAAATGAGAAAAGAAGGTCACGGTAATGGTGAGAATGAGGAGGAAAGAGAGAAGTGTGAATAGTTGCTTTCAAAAAGTGTGTGTGTGTTGTGTGTTAAAAGTTGTAAAAATACAAGCTAACTACATCCATCACTAATAGTGACATGTGATGTAAGTTGTGGGTCCTACCCAATTAAATTCCAAATTTAAGTTGGCTCACACAACCACTTTGGGCCCATATTCGTTTAATTGATTAAACGAATTTTCCGTCATTAAATAATTAAATCCAATTTAATTAAATAATAATGCCTCGTAAAATTATTACGATAGTCGCTTACGAATTAATTCCAAATTAATTCGTTCGCTTGAATTAAAATCTAATTTTAATTCCGTATTGAAATCCAATTTCAATTAATATATTCGATATATTATTTTAGCCCAAGTAAATAAATTAAATAGAAAAATCCAATTTAACTATTAAATTTATTTAATCGATTAATTCCAAATTAATCGCGTTCTCTCTTCTAGATGAATTAATCCCAGATTAATTCTTGCGCAGTTAATCCCAGATTAATTTTATCTCTCATAATTAATCCCAGATTAATTTTATTCGAGTCAAATGTCATTGGTGAATCTTGGAAAGCGACCCAAGAGATCTCTGGATATGTTGGCAGTGAATACGGTTGTCCGACTATCCGACACGTGCGTACCCCGTACCATGTTCTCACCGATTTATAAGAAATGGTTGGCTTCTAGCAAAGCACCATGCCTATCCAATTCTCCAGAAATATTCAACGAAGAATATATAATGTGTATTAGTCATAGTATACAATGTATTACATAATACGATCCAGTATCGGATGTCACATGTTAGGCCTAGGACTGGAATTGTGTATGCCCCATACGAAGCATATATCAGATCACTACCAACTAGTCTCTGTAATCGGATAATCATGACCTAGTCATACTATCACGATAGCTACAGTATTTAAGAGTACTAGTTATGTATCATGCGTGATCATCATCTCCATATGAATGAAGTGATACTTCCATCTTGACATCACACCAAATACACGATGATTCTCAGTAAACTCAGAAGAGGCGTACACAGAACCTGTTAAAGCTCCGGACGACCAAAACCAAAGCGTACTGATTGTCGCAAGTATTAGCGATGCAAGTCTCAGGTTAAGACCACATACACCTACCCTGATTCGGATTCCCATAGACACATAGTCATACTACCAATGAGATTCCGATGGGTTTATCCAGAGAGAAGCTGTTCCCGATCCAACGGCTAAAAGAACCTCATATCACACTTGCATAAGTATCCAATACTTAAATATATGAGAACTATGTCGTTAAGCTTCCATAACGCGTATAAGTGTAATACTAGCCTATTCCACATTATTGATGTCCAGTCTCGATAATACTACGACTAAGGATATTTAATGATTAAACCTTTCATGGATTAATATTGTCTTATATCTTATTAATCTGGTACTAATTATATAGACTTTTATCATTTACATATCCAAGTAATCCAATTACAAAATGATAAAAGAGCAATTTCCTTTGTCACATAGTTAATTTGTACAAAAACACCATGTCTTTTACAAATAGTGATGCTATGGGTCATAATTGTCCAACAATCTCCCACTTGGCCTATAGCCAATCACTCAATTATCCAACACCTGAACTATGTACAGGTCGCTCAAACTTTTGCTGAGATATAGCTTTCGTCAGCGGATCTGAAAGGTTATCATCTGAAATGATCTTTTCGATCTTCACATCGTAATAATGTGTGAGCTCACGAATCAGATGAAACCGTCGAAGTACATACTTGGATCATTGATGAGACCGTGGTTCCTTAGCCTGTGTTGTAGCCCAGCTCAGCTGCTAACAGAACTACTCCTAATCTAATTAGGAATTTATATATCCAAAATACTTCTTTTGCCGCCTCAGCCGCATCAATATATTCCTCTTTTATTGTTGAATCGACAACAGTATCTTACTTGGAAGATTTCCAGCTCACTGTTCCGTTGTTCAAACAAAATATGTACCATGACTGCAACTAACAGTCGTCTTTATCGGTTTGGAAACTTACATCAATGAACCCAGTCACCTCAAGTTTTCCATCTCCATAGACTAAGAAATCATCATTAGTTCATCTAAGATACTTAAGGGTGTTCTTAACATCAATCCAGTGACTATCACCTGGATCGGCTTGATAGTGACTACAGATGCTCAAAGCATATGAGACACCAGGTCGCGTACATGTTTGTCAATGTACGAGTTCTCAGAGAGTGCCAACAACTTTTAGATCTATCCCAATAGATCCTTATTCCTAGAATAAAGGTTGACTCTCCCAAGTTTTTCAAGGAGAATTTTAATGAAAGCCAAGCTTTCACCGATTGTATCATGAGAATGTCATTGCTAAGAAGCAATACATCATCAACATGTAGGACAACGAATGTCAGTGCGCTCCCACTAACCTTCTTATATACACAAGAATCATCTTCATTTTTGAATGAAACCATATTCTAATATGATCTCATCAAAATGTTGGTTCCAAGAACGCAATATTTGCTTCAATCCATAAATGGATCGATTTAATTTGGAAACCTTGTTTGCATGTTTTGGCACGACAAAACCATCAGGTTGTTGCATATAAACATCCTCCAAAAGGTTTTCGTTAAGAAAAGCGGTTTTGACGTCCATCTGTCATATTTCATAATCGAAATAGGCAGCAATAGGAAGCATTATCCGAATGGATTTAATCATGGCAATGGGTACAAGGTTTCATCTTAATCGACACCAAGTCGCTGAAGATACCTTTTCGCTACAAGCCTAGCTTTATACGTTTGTTTGTTACCATTCATATATGTCTTCATTTGAAGACCCATTTACTACCAATAGGCACAATGCCTTCTGGTACATCAACCAGTGTCCAAACATAGTTGGTATACATGGAATCCATTTCAGACTTCATGGCATCTTGCCATAAAGCGGAGTCGATACCTTGTATCATTTCCTCATACGTAGCCGGTTCATATTCCTCAATAAGATTAATATCTACATGAGGTGAGATCAGAAACCTATACCTCTCAGGTTGTTTTCTGACTCTCTCCGACCTACGTGGTTCTTGTGTATTAGAAGATTGTGGAACAGTCTCATCCCTGATGAACTGTTGGTGTTCTATGAGGGGGTCGGTGCAAGGAACAGTATCACTCCGATTTTCATCAAGTTCTACTTTCCTCCCACTTATCACTGCATCTGTGTCTTCCTTTTCGAGGAAAACTGCATGAAGAGCAACAAATACCTTGTTCTCTTGTGGTTTGTAGAAGTAATATCCTTTGGTTTCCCTAGGATAACCTACAAATGGGCACTTATCCGATTTGGGTTCTAGTTTGGTACCATCCAAATGTTAACATATGCCCAGCATCCCCAAATCTTCAGGAATGAGAAACCCGGTTTCTTTCCTGTCCATATTTCATATGGAGTCTATCCAACAGACTTTGACGGAACCTTATTCAAAATAAGTATTGCACTGTTCAATGTGTATCCCCAGAAGGAAATTGGTAGCTTAGTACGACTCGTCATTGACCTTACCATGTCCAACAAAGTTCAGTTTCTCCGTTCGGACACACCGTTTAATGAGGAGCTCCGGGAGGAGTCCATTGTGAAAGAATACCATATTCTTTCAAGTAATCGAGAAACTCATTGCTCAAGTATTCTCCACCACGGTCCGACCGTAATGTTTTAATACTTTTACCGGTCTGTTTTTCTACTTCATGTCGAAACTCTTTGAATTTCTCAAAAATTTCCGACTTGTGTCTCATAAGATACATAACCATAATACGATGCATCATCCGTAAAGGTTTCGAAGTATTCATATCCACCTCTAGCCTGGCTATACATGAGCCCACATACGTCACTATGAACGAGGGCTAACAGTTCGGTTGCATGTACACCCTTACCACTAAAAGGTGTTTTAGGCATTTTGCCTAATAAACAGGATTCGCAGACGTCATATGAATTAGGATCAAATCCATCAAAGTATCCATTCTTCGAAAGAGTGGATATATGAGTCTTATTAATGTGTCCCATACAACAATGCCACATATAAGTTTCATCCGTGTTACTCAATTTGAGCCTTTGTTTGTCATGTTATATGTTTGAGATTCTTTATATTCAAAATATAAACACCATTATTAACATCTGCTGTACATATAAAAATATCATCTCTATATATAAAACACCCAGTGTTCCTGAATACAAAGGTATACCCGCATCGAGTTAAACAAGATACAGAGATGATGTTCCTAGTCAAACTAGGTATAAAATAATAGTCACCTAATGTAATTACATGCCCCAGGGCAGATACAAAACATAGGTCCCAACGACCAAAACAGTGACTCTCGTCCCATTTCCGACTCGTAGGTCGATCTCTCCTATAGTCGGTCTCATGCTAATCAGCAGATATTGCACATCAGTACATATGTGAGTACCACATCCATAATTAAAAATCCAATTTTTAAAACTAGTAGTGGACATGTTTATAACAAACTTACCTGAAGCCGGAGCCTTGCCCATCTTCACTTCCTTCAACTCCGCCTTGTACTCACTGCAGTCACACTTCCAGTGACCATGTTTGCCACAATATAGGCAGACGTCTTGGGATATGTCTTTAGTCTTCCCAGAAGACTTTGATGATTTAGCCTTGCCCTTTTTCTTCATTTTCTTCACACCCCCAGAAGCCTTCGGCCAATCCTTGGCCTTCTGGGATGTCGAAGTAAGGTACGCCTCGTGCTTTTTGCCCTTCAGAAGCTCTGGCTCTGCCTCTTTCAGCATCGCCATTAACTCTCCAAGAGTCTTCTCTTTGTTCATCATATTGTAGTTCATGATGAACCCGCCCCGCAGTCGGGCAGAGACTGTAAGATCAAATCTATAGAAGTCTCAGCCTCAAAGGTTCTGCCCAACTGACCTAGCTATTCGATGTCAGCAATCATCTACGACATATAGTGCTCGACAGATGCACCCTCTGATATACGCGAGTGAAATAGCTTCTTTTTCAATTCGTACTTCTGAGATCTAAGGTTAGATCTGTGAAGATCCTTTAATTTCAACATCATGTTATAAGGATCCAATCCTTTGTTCTGATGATGAAATTGAGGTGTCATTGCGGCAAACATGACGAACTGAGTAGTGAAGTTATCATCTCGATGAGTCTTCTAAAGCCCATGATCTACTACCCGCTCATGTTCGGGCTCAGGCCCGAGAGGTCTCTCTATGACATAGAGTAAATTCTCAGCCCCCAGGACTATCCTGAGGTTCATCTCCCAATCTAGAAAATTGGAGCCGTTAAAGACATTATCGCCCATGATGATGTCCCTAACGCTAATCTTTCCAGCCATCTCGATTGCAATAGTCCAACTATCCAATCAATGATATCGGGTACACTCAAAATGTAATGGTTACTATAGTCCAACTATATAACCAACTATAAGTGGAGTAGTGTCTTGTACAGTCTAACTGTTCAAAGAAAGCAATAAAACAATATTAGTCCAACTAATATATTTATAACGTGATATAAAAATAAAGAGCGCGTATAGCAAGTATTAAACGAAATTGCAAATTTAATACTGGCCTCCCACTATTTTTCGGTGAGCCTCTAACCCTCTGTGGAGTACTCGGGAAACCTAATTTCCTAGTGGGCTAAGATCCCGTTAAATAACACACAACCTTGACTTTGGCCAACAAGCTGTATGAAACTTAACTAGGTAGATCTCTAAGATCAATTGGATCCCATCCAATTCCTAGATCCGGAGGTGGACCTCCAAGTCTAAAAAATATATCCAATATATCATCCTAACCTTTTCCTCTGAATCAACTAAGCCTTGGCTTTGGCTCAACAAGCTTAATGATTCCAGTTAAGCGCGACTCATTGACAGTGGGAAAGCTTCGTAATCCACGTCGATGTAAATAAGTGACCTTGACTTTGGCCAACAAGTCACAATTGCCTAAGACATGCGATATGTAACAAAGCTTTCATGGTTCAAACACATCTGTGATGGACAATGATCTTGACTTTGGACAACAAATCAAAGTCAATCTTGGATCTTGAGAGAGAACCACTCAATGGAAGGAAAATGCTTAATATTAAAGTGAGGGTTTTTCGCGTAAATTGGCAACCAATTTATTAGTTTGAATAGGTCTCATCATTTACCCTTAAACATGCATTCTAAAAGCATAATAAGACGCGATAAAATTTAATAATGATATACGGATGGATATATACAAATTTATTCCTAGAACAAATCACTCTTTCTTTCCTCTCTCCCGCTAGCACTTTACATTCTTCTACCCAATTACATAACATATAAAGAAACCTCATTTACATTGAGGGGGAATTGGTGAGAAAATAAATACAAAGAGATAAGGAGGTGAAAGGCTGGACACGCAGGTCCAATTTAATAAATTTCAAATTTACAACAATTTCCAAAATTACCCCCACCCAACTAATATCCATCTGATATACATTATTCATACAAATACATCCAAGTATTCACACAAAGCATGTTGTCAATCAATCTAATCCATTTAATTAATCTTCAATTAATGACCATCCAATATTCATACAACGATTTGATTTGCGCGAGTCCAACTCATTTAAGAATAAATACTCAAAGTAAGTATTCTTGAATTATATCGAACTAAAATTTTAAATCCAATTCAAATTGTATCAATACTAATTCATGTTTAATTCTAAATTAAACAATTACACTTTTAATAGTGCCTTTTTAGACTTGGATTCCAAATCCAATCCAATTAGGTCTCAAAGGCCCAATTAGCATCAAATGCCAATTCAATTAAAGTCCAATGGGCTTTCAATTAATTCTGTAGGCATGGGCTTTGGTTTTTATGGATCCGACCCAAAATGCCAAGGCCCAATTAGGAATCACCCATATGCCAAAGTCAATTTGGCCCAGAAGGCTCCACAAAGAAGGACTTCAGTAAGTGGTGTGGAATTCCATCAAGATTTGAAATCCTGAAGCTATTGAACAAGGGATTTCTAAGAGACTTACTCACAGAGAAAGGAATAACGACATTAGCCTGAAGAGATGAAAGAGATGGTCAAGGAGAAGGCCCAATCCCACCTCCACCAATTAACAACACAGTAAATTTCATCTCATGAGGATCAGAAGTTAGTGGTGTATCATATTCTTCTGCCAAACGACAATCAAGAGTTGCTGCAAGAGACGTTCCTCATTCTACAATGTCAGTTGAAGGGATGTTCACCAACCTAACAATAGAATTCCCAGACGATAGCAGTTCCAGTCGCATGAATCCACACCATGATGCTTTGGTGATTTCCTTACAAATGGCGAATTTCATGATCAAACGTGTGTTAGTCGACACAGGATCTTCAACCAGCATCATTTTTTTTCACAGCTCTTGTGGATATAAGAGCTGAGCTGGAGAAGGTAAATAGACGGACGACGATACTAATTGGATTCAGTGGAGAACAAAAATTCACACTGGGAGAAGTGTCTCTTCCATTCTACGTATGGGGATCAATAAGATGACCGCATTCTTAATCTTAGACTGTCCCTCAGCCTACAACCTTATTTTATTGGTAGACCTTGGATTCATGAAATGAGAGCAATGTCATCCACTTATCACCAAGTTCTAAAGTTCCCTACCAAATGGGGGATTCAAGAAATAAAATGAGACAAAGCTGTTTTCAGAAGCTGTTATCAAACAACCTTGAAAGTAAAAACTCAATCTACATAGCAATTACAGAATGGATCTCACACTATGGAGCCGACACTACTAAATATAGAAGAGCTTGAAAAGGTCCAAATTCACCTACAACATGCAATTCATAAGGCGCATATTAGAGCTAATCTTGATCCTAATTTACGAGCCGACTTGATTGACTTCTTGAAGAAGCGACACGACCACTTCTCATGGTCTCACAAAGACATGACCGGGATCGACCCTGAGTTGATTACTCATGAACTCCATGTGGATCTAGATTACCCTCCTGTCAGACAAAAGAGAAGGAAGTTCGCTCCAAAGAGAAATCAAATCATTGATGAAGAAGTTCAATAATTATTGCAAAATGGAGCCATCAAAGAAGTTCAATTTCTGAAATGGCACGCCAACGTGGTAGTAGTTCAAAATAAGAATGAGAAATGGCGAGTATGCATCAATTTCACAGACTTGAACAAAGCTTGTCCAAAAGATTCATTTCATCTGCCTCACATTGATTCAATGGTTGATGCTACAACTGGGCATGAATTATTGAGTTTCATAGATGCATATTCTGGCTACAATCAAATCCTCATGCATTCAGCCGACCAAGAGAAGACTGCCTTTGTCACCAACCGAGGCATATATTGTTACAAGGTGATGCCATTCGGCCTCAACGTCTAGTTTACAAGATGTTCTCTAAACAAATGGAAAAACTATGGAGGTATACATAGACAACATGCTGATAAAATCTTCAAAGTTATAGCAACATCTAGGGCACCTGGAGGAAGCCTTTAACATAATGGACAAGTATGGGATGAAGTTAAACCCCACTAAATGCCGCATTCGGTGTCACTTCAGGAAATTCTTAGGATATGTGGTCACTCGACGAGGAATAGAAGCAAATCCAGATTAGATCAAATTCATCCTTGATATCCCCTCTCCTACCAGCCCAAAAGATGTCATGCGACTAGCAGGGAGAATTGTTGCACTTAATAGGTTCATCTCCAAGTCTACAGACAAAAGATTTTTGTTCTTCTCAGCCCCTAAGAAAGAAAAGAACTTCGAATGGATTCAGCCTGCGAGGAAGCTTTGAAAGAACTCAAACAGTATCTGACCTCCCCACCTCTGCTATCGAAACCACTCGATAATGAAAGGATTTTTCTCTATTTAGGAGTTTCAAAATAAGCAGTTAGTGCAGTCTTGATCAGAGTAGAAGAGGGGACTCAACTCTCAGTATACTATGTGGCTAAAAAACTACTGGTTGCAGAGTCACGCTACCCTCAAATGAAGAAATCGACGTTGGCTTTAGTAATGGCTGCTAAGAAGCTTTGACCCTATTTTCAAGGGAACCCAATCATAGTTTATACATCGTTTCCTTTGAGAAGGATGCTTCATAAGTTGGAGCTATCTGCGAGGTTGACGAAATGGGCAGTGGAACTTAGAGAACACGACATCACTTACCTGCTCAGAACCGTAATCAAGTCTCGGGTCTTAGCAGATTTTATTGCTGACTTCAGTCCCAGCCTACAAATTACAACTGAATCAGAAGTCCATTCTATCCATTCAACTACTCTCTGGAAGCTTATAGTCGACAAATCCAGCAATAAGAAAGGTCGCGGTCTGGGAATAGTGATCATTACTCCTGAAGACGACATACTATAACAAGCAGTCAAGTGTGGTTTCAGAGTCACCAATAATGAGGTAGAGTATGAGGCATTAACAGCAGGTCTGACCTTGGCCAATAAACTTGGAGAAAAAAAAAATAAGTGAAGTCTGATTCACAATTGATTGTCAACCATTCCAAGGGTCATATCAGGCATGCATGAGATCCTCAGATGGCATTTGAGTAAAAGATATTCAGTCAATATTTGAGGAACTAACAATAACCCAAGTTTCAAGAAGTGAAAAATTTCAAGCGGACGCATTAGTTGTTGGACAATTATGACCCATAGCATCACTATTTGTAAAAAACATTGTGTTTTTTGTAAAAACTAACTATGTGACAAAGGAAATTATTATTTTATCATTTTGTAATTGGATTACTTAGATATATAAATGATAAAAGTCCATATGATTAGTTCCAGATTAATAAGATATGAGAGAGTATTAATCCACGAACGGTTAAATCATTAAACATCCCTAGGCGTAGTATTATCGAGAATGGACATCGATATAGACTAGTATTACACTTGTGCGTGTTATGGAAGCTTAACGGTATAGTTCTTATATATTTGAGTATTGAATACTTATGCAAGTGTGATAAGAGGTTCTGTTAGCCGTTGGACCGGGAACAGCTTCGCTCTGGATAGACCCCTCGGAGTCCCATTGGTAGTATGACTATATGTCTATGGGAATCCGAATCAAGGTAGGTGTATGTGGTCTTAACCTAAGACTTGCATCGCTAATACTTGCGACAATCAGTATACTTTGGTTTTGGTCGTCCGGAGCTTTAACAAGTTATATTTACGCCTCTTCTTGGTTTACTAAGAATCGTAGTGTGTTGGATGTGATGTCAAGATGGGAATATCACTTCAGTCATATGGAGATGATGATCACGCAGGATACTGAACTAGTACTCTTAAATGCTGTAGCTATCGGGATAGTATGACTAGGTCATGATTATCCGATTACAGAGACTAGTTGCTAGGGATCCGATATATGATTCGTACGGGGCAGACACAATTCCAGCCCTAGGCCTAGCATGTGACATCTTATACTGGATCGTATTACGCAATACATTCTATACTACGCCTGACACAGATTATATATTCCTCGTTGAATATTTCTGGAGATTTGGGTAGGCACAGTGCTTTGCTAGAAGCCAACCATGTCTTGTAAATCGGTGAGAAATTGGTTTGAGGTACTCAAGTGTCGGATAATCCACGACCGTATTTACTGCCAACATTTCCAGAAATATCTTGGGTCGCTTCCAAAGATTCACCGATGACATTTTACTTGAACAAAATTAATCTGGGATTAATTATGAGAGAGAAAATTAATCTGGGATTAATTACGGTAAGAATTAATCTGGGATTAAATTCATCTAGAAGAGATAACGCGATTAATTTGGAATTAATTGGCAAAGTAAATTTAATAGTTAAATTGAATTTTACTATGAAATTTATTTAATTGGGCTAAAATAATATGTCAGATATATTAATTGAAATTGGATTTCAATACGGAATTAAAATTGGATTTTAATTCAAAGCGAACGAATTAATTTGGAATTAATTCATGACCGATTTTCTTAATAATTTTACGAGGCATTATTATTTAATTAAATTGGATTTAATTACGTCGCAACGGAAAATTCATTTAGTCGGATTAAACGAAATCGGGCCCAAGTGTGTTGTGTAAGTCAACTTGAATTTTGAATTTAAAAGAGGTGAAACCCACAACTTAAATCAAGTGTTTGACATGTGATGGAAGTAGTTGAGAAAAGTAATTAATTCATTTAATTCTCTCAACCACCAACTTTGGAAAACACAACTTGCCTTTTGGAAAAGAAATACACAACTTTGGAAGTCAACTTGTGGTATTAGTTTTTGGAAAAAAATATCAAACTCTCTCCTCTCCCTCCTCATATTGTCGTGAGCTTCTTCTCACTACTTAGAAATTTTGTTGTAAATTTCAAGCATTTCTAGCACTTTGGGAGTCTTTGAAGGTGATAGGGAAACTCACCATTGAGTTTGGAATTCATTACAAAGCTTGGAGCTTCCATCTACAATATAAGTTTTGAACTTCTCATCCAATCAATGTAAGTTAATTCCACAAACTTATCTTGATTATTCACACTATAATCAATGTTTAGAGATCATTGGAATGTCTAGGACACTAACAATGGTATCAGAGCGCCACCTAAACTTGATTTAAAATTCTAGGGTTTATGGACTTTATTTGGGGATTTTTGCTTGGAGTATGAAAATTTGAAATTGGTTGTTTCGTTATGGTTGGGATGATGATAACTTGGAGTTATGTACAATTGGATTGTTAAAAATTAATTGGATTATTTTTCCCCAAATCCATCTCTTGGCCGAATGCATGAACCCATGGAAACACTCATGGTAATTTTTGATTTACTACTGGATGAGTTTAAGGCATGAAATGAATATTGATTGATGATTTTATTGGATTGAAATCAAAATTGGATATTATTTTTTCCTATTGTCGTGAGCTATAACATGTTGGAATGAATTATTTTGCTTCAATTTGTGTTGGACATGAATTGAAATGTTTAGCATGATTAATTGGATTAATTAGTATTTTGGAAACATTAGATTAGTTGATTAATTATATTATTTACACTTTAATTAAATTAATGTGATATTTGGAATATTATGTTAATATAAATTAGTCTTTAAAATTGGATTGGGCTAATTGTTATATTTGGGCTAATGGGCTTGGTTGGGCCAAGTTTGGTTTTGGACAATTGGGTTGGATCCAATTGGGCCTAAAACCATTTCCATAAAGTCCAAATATGACTTTGGGCCTTTAAAAATTTATTTGGGCCTAATGGGCCTAAATTTATTTTTGGCATAGGGTGATTCCTATTTGGGCTTGGAATTTTGGGTTTGATCCATTATGGCCAAAGCCCATGCCTAAAGAATTAATTGAAATCCCATTGGACTTTAATTGAATAGTATTGGATGTTAATTGGGCCTTTGAGATCAATTTAGATTGGATTTGTAATCCAAGTCTAAAAGGCACAATTCTAAGTGTAATTATTTAATTTGGAATTAAATATGAATTAGTATTGGATACAATTTAAATTGGATTTAAAATTATAGTTCGATATAATTCAAAAATACTTACTTTGAGTATTTATTCTTAAACGAGTTGGACTCGCGCAAATTAAATCATTGTATGAACATTTGATGGTCATTAATCAAAGATTAATTAATTGGATTAGATTGATTGAACATCATGCTTTGTGTGAATACTTGGATGTATTTGTATGAATAATGTATATCGGATGGATATTAGATGGGTGGGGGCAATTTTGGAAATTGTTGTAAATTTAGAATTTATTTAAATTGGACATGCGTGTCCAGCCTTTCACCTCCTTATCTCTTTGTATTTCTCTTCTCACCAATTCCTCTCAATGTAAATGAGGTTTCTTTAATGTATTATGCAATTAGGTAGAAGTATGTAAAGTGCTAGTGGGAGAGAGGAAAGAGAGTGATTTGTTCTAGGAATAAATTATATTAAATATTCATCCACATATCATTATTAATTTATTCGCGCCTTATTATGCTTTTAGAATGCATGTTTAAGAGTGTATGATGAGACATAATCAAAGATAATAAATTGGTTGTCAAATACGCGAAAAACCCTCAATCAATATTAAGAGTTTTTCCTTCCATTGAGTGGTTCTTTCTCAAGATCCAAGATTGACTTTAATTTGTTGGCCAAAGTCAAGATCATTGTCCATCGCGGATGTGTTTGAACCACGAAAGCTTTTTATATATCGCATGTCTTGGGCAGTTGTGACTTGCTGGCCAAAGTCAAGGTCACTTCTGTACATCGAAGTGGATTACGAAGCTTTCCCACTGTCAATGGGTCACGCTTAACTGGAATCATTAAGCTTGTTGAGCCAAAGCCAAGGCTTAGTTGATTCAGAGGAAAAAGTTAGGAAATATATATTGGATATATATCTTGGACTTGGAGGTCCACCTACAGGATCTAGGAATTGGATGGGATCCAATTAATCTTAGAGATCTACCTAGTTAAGTTTCATACAGCTTGTTGGCCAAAGTCAAGGTTGTGTTATTTAACGGGATCCTAGCCCACTAGAAAACTGGGTTTCCTGAGTACTCAACAGAGGGTTAGGGGCTCACCGAAAAATAGTGGGAGGCCAGTATTAAATTTGCAATTTTGTTTAATACTTGCTGATACGAGCTCTTTTATTTTATTTATCGTCGTTATAAATATATTAGTTGGACTAATATTTATTTTATTGCTTTCTTTGAACAGTTAGACTGTACAAGACACTACTCCAATTGTAGTTGGTTATATAGTTGGACTATAGTAACCATTACATTTTAAGTGTACCCGATATCGTTGATTGAATAGTTGGACTTTTGCAATCGAGATGGCTGGAAAGATTAGTGTTAGGGATATCGTCATGGGCGATAATGTCTTTAACGGCTCCAATTTTCCATATTGGGAGATGAACCTCAGGATAGTCCTGGGAGCTGAGAAGTTACTCTATTCGATAGAGAGACCTCTTGGGCTAGAGCCCGGACCTGAACAAATAGTAGAGTGTGAGCTTTGGAAGACTCACCGTGATGATAAATTTACTGTTCAGTCCGTCATGCTTGCTGCAATGACTCCGCAATTTCGTCATCAGAACAAAGGATTTGATTCTTACAACATGATGTTGAAATTGAAGGACCTTCACAGATCTAACCTTAGATCTCAGAAGTGAGAATTACAATAAAAGCTCTTTTGCTCGTGTATATCAGAGGGTACATCTGTCGAGCACTATGTGTCGCAGATGATTGCTGACATCGAACAGTTAGGTCACCTAGGCATAACCTTGAGGCCGAGACTTCTATAGATTTGATCTTACACTCTCTGCCCGACAGCTGGGGCGGGTTCATCATGAACTACAACATGATGAACCAAGAGAATACTCTTGGAGAGTTGATGGCTATGCTCAAGGAGGCAGTGACAGAGCTTCTGAAGGGCAAGAAGCGCGAGACACATCTTACTTCGACATCTCATAAGGCCAAGGCTTGGCCGAATGCTTCTGGAGGTGTGAAGAAGAAGAAAAGGAATGGTAAGGGCAAATCATCAAAGTCTTCTAGGAAGATAAAGGACATATCCCAAGATTTCTGCCTACATTGTGGTAAATGGGGTCACTGAAAACGTGACTACGTGAGTACAAGGAGCACATGAAGGAAGTGAAGGCGGGCAAGGCTCCGGCTTCGAGTATGTTTGTTATTGAAATAAACATGTCCACCACTGGTTATAAAAATTAGATTTTTGATTCTGGATGTGGTACTCACATATGTAATGATGTGCAGAATCTGCAGATTAGCAGGAGATTGGCTTTAGGAGAGATCGACCTCCGAGTCGGAAATGGGACAAGAGTCGCCGTTTTGGCTGTTGGCACATATGTTTTGAATCTGCCCTCGGGGCATGTACTTAACTTAGGAGACTTTTATTTTGTACCTAGTTTGACTAGAAATATCATCTCTATATCTAATTTAACCCGATGCAGGTATACCTTTGTATTTCGGAACACTGGGTGTTTTGTATATAAAAATGATGTTTTGATATGTACAGTTGATGTTAATCATGGTCTTTATATTTTGAATATAAATGAATCTCAAACATATAACATGACAAACAAAAGGCTCAAATTGAGTAAAACAAATGAAACTTATCTGTGATATTATCGTCTGGGACACATTAACAAGACTCGTATATCCACACTTTCGAAGAGTGGATACTTTGACGAATTTGATCCTAATTCATATGACGTATGTGAATCATGTTTATTAGGTAAAATTCCTAAAATACCTTTTAGTGGTAAGGGTGTACGTGCCACCGAACTGTTAGCCCTTGTTCATAGTGACGTATGTGGGCCCATGTCTAGCCAGGATAGAGGTGGATATGAATACTTCATAATCTTTATGGATGATGCATCGCGTTATGATTATGTGTATCTTATGAGACACAAGTCGGAAACTTTTGAGAAATTCAAAGAGTTTCGACACGAAGTAGAAAAACAGACCGGTAAAAGTATTAAAATATTACGGTCGGACCATGGTGGAGAATACTTAAGCAATGAGTTTCTTGATTACTTAAAATAATATGGTATTCTTTCACAGTGGACTCCTCCTGGAACACCTCAACTGAATGGTGTGTCCGAACGGAGAAACTGAACTTTGTTGGACATGGTAAGGTCAATGATGAGTCGCACTGAGCTACCAATTTCCTTATGGGGATACGCATTGAACAATGCAATACTTATTTTGAATAACATTCCGTCAAAGTCTATTGGACAGACTCCATATGAAATATAGACAGGAAAGAAACCGGGTTTCTCATTTCTGAAGATTTGGGGATGTTGATCATACGTTAAACGTTTGGATAGTACCAAATTAGAACCCAAATCGGATAAGTGCCTATTTTTAGGTTATCCTAGGGAAACCAAAGCATATTACTTCTACCACCCACAAGAGAACAAAAACATTTGTTGCTCTCCATGCGGTATTCCTAGAAAAGGAATTCCTAAATGCAATGGTAAGTGGGAGGAAAGTAAAACTCGATGAAAATCTGAGTGATACTGTTCCTGGCACCGACTCCCTCATGGAACATGAACTGTTCATCAGAGATGAGACTGTACCACAATCTTCTAATACACAAAAAACCACATAGGTCGGAGAGAGTCAGAAAACAACCTGAGAGGTATGGGTTTCTGATTTCACCTTATGTAGATATTAATATTATTGAGGAAGACGGACCGGCTACGTATGAGGAAGCGATACAAGGTATTGACTCCGCTTTATGGCAAACGAAATAAAGGTTCAAGCATCAGTTACATCATTCTCCAGAGTGAAGTCTGAAATGGTGCTGCTGGATGAGCTTTGATGGCAAAAGGAGAAGATCAAGCCTGAGACTTAATCGAAGAAAATGGCTAATAACAATTCATTATGGCCAAAAAAAAGAAGCATGATTCAATGAATTGCAGGAAGTTATGAAGTTGAAGCTAACTCAGCAGTGAATACTAAGTTGGAGCAAATGTGCAAAAGCCTGGAAACACTTAGCACGCAAGTTGTAAACATCGCCAGAGCCACAAGTTCCACCATATGGAGGAGCACCAAAGCCAATCCAACATGAAGAAATTGTGAACTATGTCAACAATTTCAACAGATAGGGGAACAATCCATATTCCAACACCTATAATCCAGGGTGGAGGAATCATCCCATTTTTCATGGAGCAACAATTCAGGGAAAAAGAAAAATCCACCACCTGGATTTCAACAGCAAAACAAAAGCCATGAGTTTGAAAAAGAACCAGAAATGGAAGAATGGATTGCACAGATGTTCAAAAAGCAACAAGCAGCATATGATGTTATTTTTCAAAGCCAATCTGCTTCCATCAAAGCACTAGAAAATCAAATTGGACAATTGGCCAATGCTCAGAGTTACAGACCGCCAGGGAACCTTCCTAGCAACACAGAACCAAATCCAATGAACCGAGGGAAGGAGTAATGCCAAGCCATTACTTTGAAAAATGGTAATAAAATCAACAAAGATGTTGGAATCAATGAAACAATTGAAGAGGTTCCTAAAGATGCAGTTCCACATATGGACGAAAAAGAAGCAAAGGAAAAAGATCAAGAAAAATTCACTCCACCTCCACCTTTTCCACAGCGTCTCCAGAAAAATAAACTAGACAAACAGTTTGCTTAATTCTTGGAGGTGTTCAAAAAGTTGCACATCAACATTCCATTCGCAGAAGCGTTGGAAGAAATACCCAGCTATGTCAAATTCATGAAAGATATTCTTTCACGAAAGTAGAGATTGTGAGATTAAGAGACTGTGGCATTGACAGAAGAATACAGTGCAATCATTCAGAGGAAACTTCCCCCGAAGTTGAAAGATCTTGGCAGTTTCACTGTCCCATGCACTATTGGAGAACATTATATCGGTAATGCTTTATGTGATTTAGGTGCAAGTGTTAATTTAATATCTTTTTCTATTTACAGGAAACTGCAAATTGGAGAAGCAATGTCTACCTCAGTCTCTCTGCAACTTGCTGATCGAACGCTCGTATTTCCGAGAGGTGTTGTTGAAGATGTGCTTGTCAAAGTCGACAAACTCATTCTCCCAGTAGATTTCATTATCCTTGACATGGAAGAAGACAATGATGTTCCTATCAACCTTGAGAGACCATTCTTGGCTACAGGTCGAACTGTGATTGATGTGTAAAAGGAGAACTAACTATGAAAGTGCAGGACCAATAAGGAACCTTTAATGTTTTCAAAGTCGTGAAATTCCTGAGTGATGAAAAAGAGGATGAATGTTTCAGAATTGATGTTGTTGATAATATCATTCAGGATACTGATACAATTCCCACAGATAAACTTGAAGCTTGCATTACCAACATGACTGACAGTGAGCTAGATGCTGAAATTTCGGAATGTATCAACTATCTTGACAAGCCATTCCGATTCAAATCGACATCACCAGTGGAAAGTCCGGAACTTCCGAAGAAAGATCGAATCAAGCCCTCAATTGAAGAACCCCCACAGCTGGAGCTGGAGCTATTACCGAGTCATCTCAGGTATGCATTTCTTGGAAACTCTTCTGAATTACCTGTTATTATTTCTTCTTCGCTAACATTGGAGCATGAAGAAAAGTTTTTGAGAGTGTTATGAGAACACATGAGAGCCATTGGCTGGACTATAGTAGACATTCGAGGCATTAGTCCATCATTTTGCATGCACAATATTCTGATGAACGATGAGTACAAACCCACAGCGGAGCATCAATGGAGACTCAATCCAATCATGAAGAAGTTCGTGAAGAAAGAAATCATCAAATGGTTGGATACTGGCATCATTTACCCCATCTCAGATAGCAGTTGGGTGAGTCCTATGCAATATGTACCGAAGAAATGAGGAATTACAGTAGTCACAAATGAAAAGAACGATTTGATTCCAATAAGAACGGTGACTGGATGGAAAGTATGCATGGACTACCGGAAACTGAACAAAACAACGAGGAAATACCATTTTCCGCTGTCATTCATTGATCAGATGCTAGACAGACTGGCGGGACATGAGTACTATTGCTTTTTGGATGGATATTCGGGGTACAATCAGATTTCCATTGCCCCAGAAGATCAGGAGAAAACCATATTTACATGTTCGTATGGTACTTTTGCTTTCCGCAGAATGCCATTTGGACTATGTAATGCTCATGTCACATTCCAATGTTGCATGATAGCCATCTTCTCAGATATGCTGGAACAGAGTATGGAGGTTTTTATGGATGAATTCTCCGTGTTTGGAGATTCTTTCGACCATTGCTTGCAAAATTTGGAACAGGTGTTACAAAGATGCGAAGATATCAACCTGGTACTCAACTGGGAAAAATGCCATTTCATGGTACAAGAATGCATCATTCTTGGACATCGGATCTCACAAAATGGAATTGAGGTAGACAAAGCAAAAATCGAGACAACTGAAAAACTACCACCACCCACATCTGTCAAAAGGATTCGGAGTTTTCTCGGACATGCTGGCTTTTACAGGAGATTTATCAAAGACTTCTCAAAAATTACAAAACTTTTTTCCAATCTTCTAGAGAAAGATGTGTCTTTCAACTTCACCAAAGAATTCCAGGAAGCCTTTGAGATCCTAAAACAGAAGCTGGTTTTTGCCTCCATCATAATAGCACCGGACTGGACCCTTCCATTTGAGGTGATGTACGATGCTAGTGATTTTGCTGTAGGTGCAGTTTTGGGATAACGCAAAGCAAAGATTTTCCATGCCATTTACTACTCTAGCAGAACTCTGAATGAAGCTTAACTCAACTACACAACCACTAAAAATGAGTTGCTTGCAGTTGTGTTTGCTTTTGACAAATTTCGATCTTATCTGCTGGGTCCCAATGTGGTGGTCTACACAGATCATTCAGCAATCAAGTATCTGATCACGAAGAAATATGTCAAGCCCAGATTGATCTGTTGGATACTTCTTCTATAAGAATTCAATGTGTAGATCAGAGACAGGAAAGTGACAGAAAACCAAGTGGCAGATCATTTATCGAGGCTCGAGAATGGAGAAATAGCTAGCAAAGAACTGATAATCAAAGAAAAATTTCCAAATGAACAATTATTTTCCATGAAACAGCACGATGTCCCTAGGTATGCTGACTATATAAACTACATAGTGTCAGGAAAATGGCCGTTGGAATGGACAACTCAGCAACGAAAGAAGTTCTTCAAATAATTCAAGCACTATGTCTGAGATTAGCCGTGCCTATTCAAATATTGTGCTGATCAATTATTGAGATAGTGTGTTCCACATGAGGAGGTCAATAGTGTCTTGCAAAACTGTCATTTATCACCATATGGCGGACACTTCAGTGGAAACAAAACTGCAGCCAAAGTCCGACAATCAGGTTTGTTTTGGCCCACTATTTTTAAAGATGCTTATCTATTTGCTCTTCAATGTGACAGATGCCAGAGAACGGGAAATATTTCCAGGAGAAATGAAGGACCTCTGCAAAATATTCTAGAAGTTGAGATATTCGATGTGTGGGGTTGTAGGCATTGCATTTTTGCATAACACCCGATGAGGAGTCTTATATGGAGACAACTCCATCTTAGTCATGAAAGCCGCGGGAAAAGAACGTTGGAAGGGTAAAGTTGGAAAATACAGTTTTTGATGGATACCCTTGTTGTTTCACTTTGGTTGCTTGTTATACCTCTGTTTCTAAGCTCACCTTAGGCCCAAAACTCCCATAGACCACATACCTAACCCAAACCAAGCCCAAATACCCAAGTCAACCCAAGTCAAACCAAACATATGCCCATTGGACATGATTCACGCCCATTGCCCTTTATTTAGGTAATTGCACATTAATCACATGTTTAAAACTTGTTAAATCCTTGCCTAAGTAAAAGAAATCAAATAAAATCATTACCAAATCGAATCCAATCCCAGATCCTAATTAAGAGATGCATTCCTTATTAGAAATCAATTAGGAGATTCCTTCCTAATCTAAAAAGGAAAGCCTTTTCCCTTTGTCTATAAAAAGAGACCTTTGCCCCCATACACAACCCTAGCAAAAAATACCTCATTCAAGCATCTTGTGAAGCATCCTTGCACGCCCCAAGCATCCCCCTTGATCCCCATTGCCGCATTCCTGAAGCAAAGAAACCACCCTAGGCCGCATATCACTTTCTCCCCAAGACCATTCACGCACAAGCCCCAATCACACCCGTCCTTTGCCAACTTCCAACCACCATTCACAGACCTAAATTACCCTAAATAAACCTTATTTCCAGCCCCTGAAGTGCCGCCCAAGCAGCCCAAAGTAGCGCCAAAACAGCCCCTGAAAACGGCTTCACTGCACCAGTGAACTGCTGTGTTTTAGCCGCTGTTCTGGCCAGGTTCCTTGCGTCTTTAGCCCATCAAAACAGCCCTAAAACCATCTAGAAACCATCCCAAAACTCCCAAAAAATTTTCCCTAAAAAATCTTTACAAACGCACCTCCCTAAGCCACCAAAATCACCCAAAACAGTCCATTAAACGCCCGAAACAGCGACCTGAAACGCAGCGACCTAACAGCGGTGAAACGAAGGTAAAACAGAAGCCTAAGCATCAAAACAACAAGGAAAAACAGTGAGCAAACAATTTGGAAAGGTTTTGGATCATTCGCCCTTCCAACGGACTTGGAACGCGCTTCCAAAGATCGACAAAAGAGGTTAGACCTAAGGGTACCTTTTACCTATCTTCTTTATTCTTTATTTTATTTTACTTTGATATATAATTGCATGAGAGTCGTTTGAGGCATGATTTGATTGTTGGATGGGCGGGACATGTGTTCCCTTTTGTGGTATATAGGATGGAAACCCGGACGTAAATTCCGTAGCCGAATCCGAATGGACAGTAGTGCGGTTTGTACTCGGGATACAACGTCACGTACCACTTAAGAGACATATGTTTTGTCCCATCCAAATTTGTGTTTGAGCATGTTATAGTTTATAGGATGTTTATTTATTATTTTAAGCATGGTTTATTTTAATTTTGTTATTTGATTTTGAAGCATGATTGTGTTATTTAGACATGTTATTTCATTATTCTTTATGCATAATATCTAGTTTAGTTTATGTTCATGTTCATGTTTAAGCAATTATTTATTTTGTTGGTTAATGGCTTAATGTGTTCAATATATGGTATTGCGTGTTTATTGTCTAAAGACTTACTTTCAAGCATGCAAACTTAGATTAGGACTTAGTTAGCGAATGCATATTAGATCTAAGTGACCTTTGAACATGATTATTGGATAGATGCGGTTGATTTAGTGCACAAATTATACCATCACAACGACATAAGTAAGGGACCATTCCGAACCCAACGTTTTGAGGTCTTCCCTTGCGAGGGGTGAGTGCGACCTTAAATCTTTGTCCCGGTTCACACCGGGTGGCGACTCCATTATTCTCCGGTTTAGTTCCCCGCGGACTACTCCGTACTCTCAACTAGGCCCCGAGTCTAGAAAAGCATGCGTCGCCCAAGTTCTGTGTCCTACAGGGGTATTGATTTTATATGACCCTTTGTTCCATCATTTGGAAACATGTACATACTGGTTGTCGTAGATTTCGTCTCCAAATGGGTTGAAGCAATTGCACTGCCATCCAATGATTCAAAGGTGGTGATCAAGTTCCTTAAAAAGAATATTTTCACTCGCTTTGGACACCTCGGGCGATTATCAGTGATGGTGGCACACATTTCTGCAACAGATACTTCAATACACTCCTATCCAAATACGGAGTTACTCATAAAGTTGCCACAGCTTACCATCCACGGTCAAATGGGCAAGTTGAAGTTTCAAACAGGGAGATCAAAAGAATCTTGGACATAACCGTTAGATCAACAAGGAAGGACTGGTCTGAAAAACTGGATGACACATTATAGGCCTACCGGACAGCTTACAAGGCACCAATTGGTATGTCCTCATATCAAATGGTGTTCGGAAAAGCATGCCATCTGCCAGTTGAGCTTGAACACAAGGCATATGGGGCACTGAAGAAGTTGAATCTTGATCCACAAGCTGCATGAGAGAAAAGACTTCACCAACTCAATGTGTTGGAGGAATTTCACCTACAGGCTTATGAAAATGCCAGATTATATAAAAAGAATACCAAGAAATGGCATGATCGAAAAATAATGCGGAGACAATTGAAATCAGGGCAGCAGGTGTTGTTATATGATTCAAGGTTGAAACTTTTCCCTGGAAAGCTGAAATCAATGTGGTCAGGCCCATTTGAGATTACTCAAGTTTTACTATATGGAGCTGTTGAATTGTAGAACCCCAAGTCCAACAACACATTTAAGGTTAACAGCCAGCGTGACAAACACTACTGGGGAGAATCATTTGAGCGACAAAAAGAAAGTGTCACACTTTCAGATCCAGCCTAACGTTCGGGAAATCATGTCTAGCTGATGACATTAAACTTAGAGCTAGCTGAGAGGCAACCCATGCAATTTGTGTATATATTGTGATTTGGTGTCTTTTAATTTTTGTGTGTTTAGTTTTTGCAGGTTAAGTCATTTTAAGATGACAGATGCTCTCGTAAATCTTCACAAGCAATTTCTTTTTCTCCCTCAAAATTCTCTGATAAAATTTTACAAAGCTCGCTTAGAACAGATAAGACTACTGATGATCAAAGGTATGCCTACTGACATTCGTTGGATTATTGAAGCACGGGTCTGATTGGCAGGTGGGTCCTTTGACTCTTTTATTTCACATATGCCTGGTTTAGGAATAAGCACATATGCTAAAAAGAGAAGAGCCAAAAGAATGTGTTTTTTTTTATAAATATGCTTGTATGTTTTGTGATACTCGTTGTCGATCTTTAGGAATGGTTTCTGATAACCACGAAGATAAGATTAATTTCATTAGGGATGGCTTGAGTAAGAAGTCTTTGGATGATATATCTAAAACTCATGAGATGCATCCCAGTGGATATGTGTATCAAGAAATTCGCATATTATATGCACAATTCCGTAAAGAAAGACCACAATTAAGTCTCGGGAATTTGACTCTAAAAGACCATGTTTGCCAATTTATAAGAAAATTGGATGAGAAGCTTGTCCCTGACGTATAGACGTCATTCAAGCCGTTACATTATTGTAAATATTATGTCTCTTTGTATTTTCCTAATAACTGTGATTTGTTTTGTTATTTTCTCCGACAGGATCCAAGTTACTTTTTGACCTTTCACGATTTACTATTTTGCTACTAATCGTCCTTTGGAAGATACTTGTGCTATTATTACTCACCCTTTTCAGGTTCTATAAATTCAACTCATCATTGCACCTTTGAAGACATCCAGATAAAAATGGAAGCTACTTCAAGAAGACGGGTTAAAAACATCTGTGTGTTTTGCGGTACCAGTGTTGGTGTTAAACCAGAATATGTGACAGCGGCACAGGAATTGGGTCGATTCATTGCTGTAAGGAATATGCACTTAGTATATGGCGGTGGCAATCTTGGACTAATGGGGATCGTTTCAAAGGCTGTACAGGATGGAG